>SRLM01001084.1:5903-96297 GCA_015708895.1 Populus ilicifolia
TATTCTTAAACCTTAATTTACACACACACACTTCAACATATGATTGTGGGTTGCATATTGGATTATTACATTATTTATGTTCGTTAAAGGTAACAATTAAGGGAAAGAGATGGTATATAATTAAAAAAAAAACCAAAAAAAAAGAAAAAAAATAATAAGAGAAAAAGAAAAAAAAAGAATGATAATGATAAAAATGTAGATAAGTTTGGTTTCGTAGCCTCCTCAACCTAAGCAATTCAGCCCGAAGGGGTGTTTTAACACCTAATACCCTAAAGTCAACTGACTTGGGAGCTATTGGCCCAACGCTTGTTACATGGGTTGAGGAGAAAAGCTTAAGGGAATCAAACATTGCACTATCTACATATCAGTATCTGCGACCCGAGTTACTAAGCTCGTAGGGGTGTCTTAACACCTAATGCCCTAAGACCAACTAGTTTGAAAGTCATTAGCTGAAAGCTCGTTACATGGGTTAAAGATGCATGGTGTTTTAAATTACATGTATATATATTAAAAAAAACAAAAGAAGACAAAAATAATAATCTCAGCCCAAGGAAGTTAACCTTAAACATTAGAACACAAATTTTGTTTTCTTTCAAGAAAAGCCCCATAATTATGTGTTGATACATTGAGCACAAAAGAAAGGTTTATGAATATCTTATTAAGAGGTATTGAGCAGGTATATAAATCTAACAAGAGTTTGTTTATCTAGATAGAGTAATGAAAGTTAAATGATGAATACCTTGCTTTGTGGAAATTGCAAATTGTTTTTCCATTTTAACGCTTTGATTACTAGGGACTAGTAATAAGCTACTTGGGGGGTGTGATTAGTACTCAATAGTGCATTTTTATCATGGTTTTATATCATCATTTTGCACTTAAAGTATCAATAACTCCTTAACTAAAGTACGTTTTATAATAATCTATCTAATAATATAAGATACCTTTAATTTGTGGTAAATGTCCATTTTAAATGGAGGCCTATCACATAAATGAAAGGATTGATTGATGACTTTAAGAACTTCAATTACAAAGGCAAAGAGATGATCAAACTTAGAAAAGAGATGTCGGTGTAATCCAAACCGGAATACTATTCGGTAATTGGGTTATATTTGGACCTATAGATCTCAGATTTAGGTCTACATTATATGGATGGAAAGGTAAGACATAGGCCTACAACTTTCATATGGAGCCTAAGATCTAAAAAAGCCATTTTCAAGTCCAAATTATTGCAACAACAAAGAAGCCCAAATCTGTCCTCCAGCCCGAGCACTGTTCAGTATTTTGGCCATATCTGGAGTTCTAGAAGTCGAAATGAGCTGAAGTTTTTACACAAGAAAGCTGAGACAATTGCCTAGAACTTTCATGTTTTCAAGTGGCTCTAATTTTGACGTCATCAATGATATTTTGGGCAGACAAGATAAGATAAGGATTGTCACCAAGTCAAGGGTTAGCCATCTACAAATCAATTAGTCATCAAATCAATAGTTCCCAATTTTGGCCTATAAAAGGAGGCATTTGCCATGCATTTAGGCATCTGGGTGTCCAGATCAAGATCATGCTCTTGTTTTCTCTCTTTGTATTCTTTATGCTTTGTTTTCATTAATATCAAGTTTATGCCTTTCATTCCCTTTCCTTTGCTTAGTTAACTTTTATGTTCTTATTTTGTTTATCTATTTTCCTTTCGTTCATTATGTCTAGCTAAGTTAATTATGTCAAGGTGAAAAGGTTACACTAATGGTGTAAGAATAAGTATGGTATAAACTTAATATGGACTTTAATGTTTAATACTAACATGTTTTATATTTGTTATCTTGTTCACTCTTTAATACTTTGCTTGTTAAATGACTAATCTTGATTTATGTTGTATAACAATTGGTACAACAAATACTTGGCACTTTCATAGCTCATAATGTATGGTATAACCGACACCTGAGCTATGAATGGAACTTGATTTGTTGTTGACATAAGTTATAATCATGAATGCTTGACGAAATTTACAAGTATTAGCATTAATTGAATAAGATGACTAATGTAATCATGTTAACAATTTATAATATGATTGGAACCTCCTTTGTGTGTAGTTTCCAATTAAATAATAAAAGTTTATACTATACTTGTTTGACATACCATTAGTGGAACCTCTAACCTTGACATTTGTTATTATCATTGTTTAATCCTTGCTTTAATATTTCATCTCAAAGTTCTCATCTTCTTCTTTTTCTTTATTGTTATTGTTACTACTACTACTACTACTACTACTACTACTACTACTACTACTACTATTATTATTATTATTATTATTATTATTATTATTATTATTATTATTATTATTGTTGTTGTTATTTATAATTTGTACAATAACCTCCCTATGATTCGACCCCGGTCTTGCCGGATTATTTATTACTTCGACACTTCTGCACTTGGAAGAAGACATTAATCTCTTTGTCATGTCAGAAATCAAACTGTAATTTTGAAAGAAATTAGGTTTAATTGTATTCTTTTATGTCCAAAAAATTAAAAAAATACAGATTCAAGGTCAAATTAAATAATTATTGAAAACATTTATATAAAAATTAAGTCTAAAGATATAATTAAATTTTTAATAGGCCAATTTGATTTAATCATGGGCCAAATTAAATTTTAATTACATTTAAGAATTAATTTGATTCCAATTAAAGAATTTAATTAAGTGTAAAGATTTAATTATACTTTAAATGGGTCAAATTAATTTTATTTGGGTGTTAATTGATGAAAAATTAAGTTTGGGAGACTAATTTAAGCTTAATTGAGAAAATAAAAATTTTAAAAGACCAAGTTTAATTTTTACCAAGTTAATTGTTTGAAATTAGAGGTCAAATTATAAGAAAATTAAATTTTTAAGATCAATTAGGAGCTAAATTGAAAAAGTTCGCAATCAAAGACCAATCTGCAAAAGAAACCAAACTATAGGGGTTTAATTAACAAAAACCAGGGGTGAAATTGAAGAAGTTGAAAGTTAGGTTAAATTGTATAAATCCAAGACCAAGGACTAAATTGTAAAAGGCATGTAAATCCATGGCTGATGTTGAAGTTCCGTAGGGGCCTAATTGCATTAAATTAAAAATCTAGGGTTAATTAGGAGTCCAATTGAAAGCTGGGGGACTATATTAAAATCAGTAAAAATCCTTAATTCAATCCAAAACAACATTATTTTTAATATATATATATATATGTATATATATATATATTGTTTATTGTCTTTTCCGATTTTGCCTGAAAATGTTGTCTGTGTGGCTATTTTTCAAGTGTATTTAATACTTTATTGCTCCATCTAATTTAATGAAACGTGCATGCAAATGATTCCTTGCAATTTCCCTGTAACTCCAAGTGAACATTTTCATCTGAATGCAAACAAGACGGCACCAGTGTCGACCTAAACTAGCCAACTTAGGTAGTTTTTTTCTGCAAATTTGACAACTCAGGATACTGACTTTTAGCTAACCATTGGGATCCTTCCAAGCTAAATCAAGGGCTGAAATTTTTCTTTAGTTTAGGCAAGATTTTTCTCTTTTAGTTTCTATAAATAGAAGTGAATTTCATAACCTAAAAGAACAGAAAATCAGGTTCAAAGTCAGCCAAAAACCAGTTATTTTACCTTATTTCTACAATTATTCTCTCTTTCCTCTCCTTTTCTCTCTACATAGCCTTCGACCACCACCATTCCTACCATCATTGTTTCATCACTGTCTCCATTACCAGCGGTTGCCTTAACTCCTCGTTAGCGGCAAAGCATGCACCGACAATCCCGATTTCTCTCTTGTAAATTTTCTTCTTCTTCTTTCTTCCTACTTTGCTATCTGTAAAAATTTTTAATTGTTGGCCTCACCACCACATGATGTCCTCCATGGTCAGACCACTACCATGCCTTGTAGTCTTCTCCTCTACCCGTCTCTAACTTTTGCAACCATTTGGTTGCATGCAGAACATGAAAAGTAACTGATCACGTTCTACAACATAATTCAATTAATGTGGGTTGTACCCAATTTGCCCTTGCTTATATGTATGGGCCGGGCCCAACCCACTTTAAAAAAGAAGAAGAAAGATTATAGTGGGTCGAGATTGGCTCAGCCATTTTTAGGTAGGAATCGCCCCATCATTTTTTGGGCTGAGTTCAAACCAACTACTTGGGTCGGCCCAGCTCATATATTTTGTAATGTATTAATATGATAATGTATTATATATTATTATTATATTAAAAAAACAAAAAAATCTAAAAATTTCAAAGGATATTTTAAAATATTTATGATTTTCTCAAATGTTTTTCTACCAATTTGTTTTTTTAATATTGAGTTGTATACTTACACTATAAAATACAAATTTGATATTAAAATATTTCATTTTCTTTGAAATATTTTCAAAAAAAATCAAGAAATTTTTTTAAATATTTTAAATTAATTTACCCTTTCAAAAAAAAGTAATAATTTTTTTCATGCATACGACTAAATCCTATGTTTCTAAACATATTTTTCATTAAAAAATAAAAATTGCATCTTGTTTATGTTTAAAAAAAATCCAAAAATAGATATCTTAACTAGTTTATGATCATCCATTAAGATTCGACTAAAATACCAAAAACCTTTTTTCAATGTTTTTTTCTAAGGTTCAAATATAGACTTTAATATCCATGTGGTGTAAAATTACATGATAAAATACACTCTCAGATATTAAAGATACAAGATATAGATAAATAAGATGCTAAAACCATATTTTAGAACGATTAGGATTTAATTTGATAAGATAGAAATTTTTTATGAAGAGGGATTTACTTTGAACCTTAAAGAAGACCAACGTGTAGAAACCCGACATAAAAAAAACAATCAAATAACAAAGTAGCTTATCTTAGGTAAGGTATACTAGAGGTGATGTGTCTTCCACTTGTGCAACCAATTCTTTAGACTCTTGCAGATCATAGGTTATTAGTGATTAAAATACTAGATAATAATTTTTAAATATTAATTATAATACTATAATTAAATTAAAAAATTATTTCCAACACTACACTTTACACAAGAAGGATGACAAAAAAAATTCGTTATTGCTAGATGATGTTGTATAAGTTCGCATGTTGTGACAGTTAGTAGGAATTAGAAATATGATTAAAAAGCTAATACATAGCTTGTAATTCAATCCGCCTATCAAAATCAGACCTCAGTTAGCTATCCAAACCTTGAATTCAAGAGCCCTATCTTGTGTTTATACTCAATTTTCATATTATTGTTGAATTCTTTTTTCTTTTTAATTCTGTTATGTTAAGTTTGGAATAAACTCTAGCAAATCAATATTAGGCTACTTATATTAATTTTAAATGTTATATGGAATTTCTTAATTATTTGGAATTTGTTTTCATTTGAGAGGCCCGAACTACCTTGAATCACTCTTGAAATAGTTTGTTCTTTCTTATAATGCTCATTTTCAATTCAACATAAAAACATGTCATTAAATTACTTAAATTACTAGAAGTTACTTACGAATTGTTACATACTCCTTCCAATGATTATCCTTTACAAAAAAAAGTTTGAAGTTAAACCATGACATTAGCTTCATGTGTTAAACTTTTTTTTATTTTTTATTTACGTGTTAAACCTTTTTAAAACTGATTAAAATGGTGTTCGTGACAACACTTAAAAAAGTAAAAAAAAGTTCTATAGACAAGCCATGTGGACTAAGATCAGTTGTAACCATTGTGCATAAACGTGGATAGGGAATATAACAACATGTTATGATAGGCCAAATCGGAGTGGAAAGTACAATTCATCAAGTTGCTAAAAAACAATTAACAATCACAGAGGAGGAGAACTTAAAATAAGACCCGAAGAGAAAAAGAAAATTATATTTGGATCAGAAAAATCAAGTTGTAAACTCGGACCCTAACTGAGAAATCACCTAGATTGTTCTTAGTTACTTCGTTAATGGCTCAATGATTTGACATTGGCTCAGTTTATTTTAATTCAAATTACAGATGATATTGACATTTTATAGCACATAATATTGGGGTGCCATGTGTGGTTGGTGTTGCGCTACCATAACTCGTGGATAGGGCTGGACATTGCCAAGATCTCGAGGACAATAATTTCTCTCCCGTTGTGGTATTTACACATAGTTGCCGATCAAGGGCTGCTGCCTGCTTTACAGTCTCAAGATGTTCATCAAGCTGGTGTCCGCAAGCCCTTCCAAATATATATTCTTTTTAAGTAATAAATGCAATAAAGAAATATATTCAGAATTTGTATGAGGATTTTGTTTGTATATCATTCATTCATAATTAATTGAGTAATAAATGCATATTTATATACTCTTACATTTCTCGAAGAACATCATGACTGGTCATGTTGCATATTTAAAAAATTAATTTTAAATTTGATGAAATTAAATGAGAAAAAAATAGAATAATTAAAAATTAAGTCGTTATTATTCTTATTATTTACCAAACCAACAAATTAAAGATGTTAATTAATCCAACACATTTAACACATCCATTATTTTCATTCCGTTTTCTTTTTCTTTTCCTTTTATTTTATATTTGAAATTAATTTGTGTGAAGCGAGCCATGCATATTTTGATTATCAATGTAAAAGGTTACCATTGACAACTCATTATATAGCAAGAACACAAATGTAATAAATAAGAAAAATCCAAAACCTAGAAGTGAAAAAGGAAGAAAGATGAATAATAAACAAGGAAGTAAAGTCTAGCACAGCTCAGGTACCTTATACTATCCCCATGCTTGTCATTGGATTTTAATCTATTTTTTATTAAAATTTATTTTTTATTTAAATATATTTAATTTTTTTATATATATTAATATCAAGTAACAAGTACTTTATAAAATAACTATTAAGCAAAGTATTAAACATCCCTCGGCAAAAAGAGAATTTCATTTTTAGAAAGTATAGTAACCGCAATACTCTTTGGAGAAGTAACAAGCCACCACTCGCCACCCCCGTTATTTTATTCAGGCCCCGTCTGCCATGCTAGAACACAAAAAAGATGCTCTCATATTTTCATTTTGGTCCTTCCCTTCACTCCTCAAAACCCCACCAGGCCACCACCACCCACCAGATCTCCACTCTCTCTCTCATACCCAACTCTCGTCCTTTCTCTAAAGACTTAACGTTTATATCTTCTCCTCTAAAGCTTCATTGCTTTCTCTCCACACACACACACATTTCTTGGTAAAGTTCGGCATTTACTATTTATCTCTTTGTATATATCTATACAGATGTATAATACCAGCTAGCTAGCTAGCTATTATTTCAAGAATCAATGGAGGGGCCAAAATTCTTTACCGGCGGATACAATGACTGTGAAGCCACCGAGTTCTTTTTGGAGAAGAAAAGCTCAGACCAGAAAGCAGACCAGCATTTCACGGTTGAAGACCTCTTGAATTTCCCTAACGATGATGATGATGATATAATGGCAGGTGGTTTTTTCAGTGATATTGATGGTATCAAAACCACTAAAAAAAACTGCATCACCGCCAATCATTCTTTCACCAACACTCACAGCTTCAGCTCCGCCTCCGTCGAATATGGCCAGACCTTTGCCGATTCTCAGTTCTCCACTGAGCTTTGCTTTCTGGTAATTTATTATACACACTCTACTTAATTTAGTTAGTGTTTTTTCTTCTTCTTTTAATTAATAAGAAATGTGAATGATAATTATTTTCCTAAAACGGAGTACTTATTAGTCTAAACGGTTCTTTATAAATTACAATGCTTACGTGAATTTGAGTCTTTTCTTTTCTTTTCTTGCTTCAGTACGATGACATGGCTGAGCTAGAATGGCTTTCAAATTTTGTGGATGACTCATTTTCAACTGATCAGAGCCTCCAAACCAACATCCACGTCCTATCCGGGTCCAAACCACCCACACCCGAATCCACCTCATCCGAGACCCACCACCCTGAACCAATAACCTGTAACCCCAGCAACCCAGCGTTCCAGCCTGAAACTCCACTGCCTGGCAAGGCCCGTTCCAAACGCTCTCGGGCTGCACCATGCGACTGGTCCACCCGACTCCTTCATGTCCCATCCACCGCTAAAATATCATCTGAAAAGCAATTAAGGGAGAACCCAGATCCAAACCTCGACTCGAATGCTATAGTCCGCAGATGCCTACATTGCGGAGCAGAGAAAACTCCGCAGTGGCGGACTGGGCCCATGGGCCCAAAAACGCTGTGCAATGCATGTGGGGTCCGGTACAAGTCGGGTCGGTTAGTGCCCGAGTACCGACCCGCAGCAAGTCCAACCTTTGTATCAGCAAAGCATTCAAATTCTCACAGGAAGGTCTTGGAGCTACGGAGGCAGAAGGAAATACAAGGAGCACAGCAGCATCAGTTCCTCAGTCAAAGCTCGATTTTTGGCGTATAAAACGCTGGAGATGATTTCTTGATTGCGTCATCATAGCGGGTCCCTAAGTTACGGGCACATGACTTAGTGGGTCTCCAAGTAGGATACCGGTACTTAAATTCCAAGTAATATTTTTCAGTCCTCGGATTTGAATTTTTAGTTTATTTCTTTTCTGGCACTAAAAAATTAAGAGGGGGGTGGGGAAGGAACCCTAATGTACTCTTAATTGCCAAAATTGGCAAAATCTAGAACTAATTATCTTTCCCTTCGAGTGAGAATCTTACAATATGGTAAACGAAACCAAGCTATTTGGTCAGAATTACATCATCTTCAATCTTCATACATCCCAAAAATACAGAATTCCGCAACCCAAAAAAGAAAGAAAGAGATGAAAGCAAGCAAGCAATACATTCTCTTTCCATAAAAGCCAGCAGGTTTAAGAGGACAAAATATCTTGTGACATTTTTCTGGAATCAATCAAATGTTGCAGCACTTTTGTGTAACGTTCAGGGCCACAGGAAGAAAGTGGTGCCCTCTACATCTGCACATGCCCGAAGATTTTGCAGGCAAGTTCATGGACTTTGATTAGACAATTTTTAGCGATGGCGCCTTTAATTTCTCTGATTCGAAGATGAGAAGCAAAATTAGTGAGCATGGATTTCAGTGAAGAATAATCAAATGGGATAAGCATCGTCTTATGCACGTATCACCCGCTTAGAAACAGGGGAGACTATTGCGAAACCAAGATCGAGAAAGAGAGAGAGAAGGAGTGAATAAAAATTTGAGAGAATTTGGGTTATTAGTTTACAAAATGGTGCTCAAGACCATGTGAAAGTTATTAATTTAAATGATAAGAATTTGGGTATGGGGTTCCACGTATACTATAATCTTCATAGTTATGAGTTAAATCTCTAATATTCTTTCTAGCTAGGTTGTGACTAATTAGTCATAGGGTGTATGTGATGAGAGTAAGTGTCAGAATTAGCTTGTTATTGTGCTCAACCAGCAAGGTGCCTCCCTCAATTTCAGTCTTGATTAATGCATGTATATCTTATGGTAACAATAAAAAAAAAAAGGGAGTGGTTTAGTTTCCTATTATTGATACCGAATCAAGATTTTGGATCTGTGAATCTCATAGAAGATCAGATGCGACAGATCTGTTTTACTACTAATTAAGTGAGACTACTTCCCTTCTATAGAAGTTGGAAAGCAAATAAATATTATAAGAAATCATCAAATCATTTTTTTTAAAAAAAAATACAAGACTCATTGCTATAAATTTAGCAAATACAAATTGAAACACTGATGAAATTTTTTCCATCAGTAAATTACAGTGAATTTTACAAACAGACTTCTCCATTACCATATCTCTTAGTAAACACTTAAAGAAATACTTGATTAGTATATACTGAGGGAATTATAGTAGGAAAAAAAGGAATAAGAAAAGCTAGAAAAATACAATTACGTGTAACTTTTACCAACGACTTTACCGACAAAATTAACCCAACAATAAAAAGTTTGTTCGTAGATATACCGATAGAAATAATCCCTCAATCTATATTGATGGAATTATAGATAATATTATAGTGGTATTCAAAAAGACAAATTGTAGGAGAACATGATACTTTTTACCGATAGAATGACCGATAAAATAATTTCATTAGTAAATTCATCGATAATATTTAATTTATAACCAGACGATCGACCATTCTCTTCCCTCCCTCATTTCTATCTTGCTCCTTATGCTCTCTTTTTTCTGCAACAAGTAGCAAAAATAGCTACCCCCTCTCCTTCTCAATCTTAACATAACTCAACCTCCCACAACAAATCCAGCAACCACAATATTTAATTTATCAGCAACCGTATTTTGATTCAAATTTTATTGAGGATTCTCCATCTTATGTAAGCAAATCTACCTTTCTTTTTTTATTTGAACACAATTTTAAAATGTTCGTTTGTTTTCATATTTTTGTAGTGTGTGTGTGTATATATATATATATATATTTTGTTTGGGTGTTTACTTATTTTATAGTTTTTTTCTCATATAATTTTTTTATATGGATTTATAATTTATATATGTTAGGGTTTGTTTTATATTTTATAAAACTATATTTGTTTGAAGATCGATGAAACTTGTGTCGAATTTTTGACTTAGAGTGTTTTGTGATAAAATAAACAATAGTTGATTTAACATATCCGTTTTATTTCCTTGTCAATTTTATTGCCGAGTTGACATTTTTGGTAAACATGTAAAAATTTAAATTTATGTAAATAATTGATAATGAATTAATAGTACTATTAAAATAGATTGAATAAGTTTGGGCTAAACCAATATTTTTAAAATGTTTTTTAGTTAACATAATTAACTGTCATCATTATTTAAATAGGTTTGATATAAATAATAGATGAAATTTCATTGATATATCGAGATTCACTTTAAGGATTACAAATGATGAATTATTGTAATGGGGTTCAGAGTTTTATTAATTACACGCTATCTAATTCAAGAAATATTAATAGAGGTGATATTAGATATTTATGTAAAAGGTATAGAAATAAAAAGTTTCTTGATACAGATGTTGTAATGATGCATTTTCTATATATATAAAAAAAGATTCATGGACAAATACTTGTGTTAGTATGCACAAGAAAAACAATATGTTCCTCACAATACCATTGTAAAAAGGATGGTTGGGTCAACTTCTAGTGTTAGCAACATCCATGGAGTTGTAGACTGATAAAAGTAATCCTTGTGGGAATATAATTATGTATACAATGAAAATGAATCAGGATCGTGCAGGTCAATGTTCATTTATAGATGAAAAATCTAATGCATACCTAGCCAAGTCTTTTTATCTTTTAAAAGATTTCAACGAACCATTATAGGATGGTTGTATAAATCATAATAAATGATCAATCATTGCACATATGTTTACCATCAAGTCGGATCATAAGTTGAATGAGGCTGGTTATGACATACTTGTTAATTGGGCGAAAAACACTTTACCTAAAGGGAACAGGTTGAAAGAGAATTTATATGTTGCTAAATTTACGATTAAATCTCTTGGTCTAAGATACTAGAAAATTAACATGTGTTTAAACTTCTACATCATGTGAGTATTCTCGTTATTAACTTAAAATTGGCATGGAAGGATTATTTTCACACACAAAAAACTTAAATGCTTTCCAATTACACATAGACAACAAAGGGTATTCATGTGAACAAATATTGTTGAGCATATAACATGGCATCAATCACATGATACGGTGGATGAAGTGTCAATGCATCCTTTTGATTATGAAGCCTGGAAACACTTTATATACAGACAAACTCCATCCATTCAGGTCATTGCCACCGGAGATGTGTATAAGGTCAAAATTTATGTTTTTATCTATGATCATACTCGATCATAATAGTTTGGATCCAAATATTGATGTTTGTCTTTGACTATTTATTGAT
Source organism: Populus ilicifolia (assembly GCA_015708895.1). Classification (NCBI taxonomy): domain Eukaryota; kingdom Viridiplantae; phylum Streptophyta; class Magnoliopsida; order Malpighiales; family Salicaceae; genus Populus; species Populus ilicifolia. Next base: position 17,751 of record SRLM01001084.1, read on the forward strand.
AAGTTGAAGCAATTATGAGAAATCAGGGCTTTGAGTTATAATGTATCAAGGAAATAGGATTTTTTAATGAAAGCAGTTTTGATATGAACTATAAATGATTTTTATGCTTTTGGAATGGTTTCTGGTTGAAGTACGCTTGGTAAACTAACATGTCTATATTGTATGAAAAATATATAGGCATTCACCCTAACAAACGGTGGTAAAATATCTTTTTTTATACTGTCACTAACGGTTCTTACTAATAAATCATAAGCACAAAATGAACAAGAAAACTTATTTGTTGGTAAAGTTAAAAGGGATGTTGCGCCATTGTTTTTTTCAGGCAAGGAATTGGATGATGTGGTGTTAAAGTACAGTGACATTGTATTTGGTTTTCAATCCAGTAAGTAAAAGTTTCATGGTTTTAGTTTGACTTACAATTGGGCTAAACGATGTATTTTCCTGGAGCTTTCTCATTGGAAGACTAATCTTCTTTGTTATAACTTTAATATCATGCATATAGAAAAGAACATGTTTAAGAACATTTTAAATATAATTATAGATGTAAAGGCGAAGACAAAGGAAAACATCATGTATAAAATAGATATAGCTTTGTAAATCTCATCAGGTATTCATGATTATAATTTATGTTAACATCAAATCAAGTTCCTTTCATAGCTCAAATGTAGATTATATCATACAATATAAGTTATAAAAATACCAAGCACTTGTTGTACCAAGTGTTAGACAACATAAATCTCGATTAGTTATTTAACAAGTGATTAGTACTCAAAAGTACATTTTTATCATGGTTTTATATCATCATTTTGCACTTGAAGTATCAATAACTCCTTAACTAAAGTACGTTTTATAATAATTTATCTAATAATATAAGATACCTTTAATTTGTGTTAAATGTCCATTTTAAATGCAAACCTATCACATAAATGAAAGGATTGATTGATGACTTTAAGAACTTTAATTGCAAGGATAAAGAGATGATCAAACTTAGAAAAGAGATGTCGGTGCAATCCAAACCACAACACTGTTCGGTAATTGGGTCATATCTGGAGCTATAAATCTCATATTTAGGTCCACTTTATATGGATGGAAAGGTAAGACATAGGCCTACAACTTTGATATGAAGCCCAAGATCTGAAAAGGCTATTTTCAAGTCCAAATTGTAGCAACAACAAAGAAGCCTGAATTTGTCCTCCAGCCTGAGCACTGTTCAGTATTTTAGCCATATTTGGAGTTCTAGAAGTCTAAATGAGCTAAATTTTTTACACAAGATAGCTGAGACAATTGCCTACAACTTTCATGTAAGTGGCTTCAATTTTGACATTATCAATGATGTTTTGGGCAGACAAGAGAAGATAAGAATTGTCACCAAGTCAAAAGTTAGCCACCCACTTATCAATTAGTCATCAAATCAATAGTTCCCAATTTTGGCCTATAAAAGGAGGCATTTGCCATGCATTTAGGCATCTTGGTGTCCAGATCAAGATCATGCTCTTGTTTTCTCTCTTTGTATTCTTTATGCTTTCTTTTCATTAATATGAAGTTTATGCCTTTCATTTCCTTTTCTTTGCTTTGTTAACTCTTATCTTATTTATGTTCTTATTTTGTTTATCCATTTTTCTTTCTTCCATTATATCTAGCTAAGTTAATTATGTCAAGGTGAAAAGGTTACACTAATGGTGTAATAATAAGTATGGTATAAACTTAATATGGACTTTAATGTTTGATACTAACATGTTTTATATTTGTTATCTTGTTCACTCTTTAATACTTTGCTTGTTAAATGGCTAATCTTAATTTATGTTGTATAACAATTGGTACAACAAATGCTTGGCACTTTCATAGCCCATACTGTATGGTATAACCGACACCTGAGCTATGAAAAGAACTTGATTTGTTGTTAACATAAGTTATAATCATGAATGCTTGATGAAATTTACAAGTATTAGCATTAATTGAATAAGATGACTAATGTAATCATGTTAATAATCTATAATCTGATTGGAACCCCCTTTATGTGTGGTTTCTAATTGAACAATAAGAGTTTATACTATACTTGTTTGACATACCATTAGTGGAACCTCTAACCTTGACATTTGTTATTATCATTGTTTAATCTTTACTTTAATATTATATCTCCAAGTTCTCATCATCATCTTCTTCTCTTTCTTTATTATTAATGTTGTTGTTGTTGTTGTTGTTGTTGTTGTTGTTGTTGTTGTTGTTGTTGTTGTTGTTGTTGTTATTACTATTATTGTTGTTATTGTTGTTGTTGTATTGTTGATATTTATAATTTGTACAATAACCTTCTTGTGGTTCGACCCCGGTCTTGTCGGGTTATTTATTACTTCGACACTCCTGCACCTGAGAGAAGACATCAATCTTTTTGTCGTGTCAAGTTTTTGGCGCCGTTGTCAGGGAGGTAAGTTTTGTATAAATTATAATTTTTAGTTTATTCTGTTTTCACTTTTTCTTGTATATAACTTTGTTTCTTTTTTCTTCTTTCTTCTTGTTTCTTCTTCTTTTGTTTTCCTTTTCCATTTATCATATTTCTACACGTGCACGAGAGTGTGGTCACATACATCAAGTGGTAGACTTTGTAGGGTATCCTCATCATTTTCAGAAAATATAACTGAAGAAGATAATCAATCACTTCATAATGAGAATAATGAGAATAATCGTGCTAGAACACTTAGAGACCACATGAATCCAACAAGAACAAGTGCACCATCATGCATAGTTTTTCCTACCGATGCATCTCATTTTAATTTTAAGCCAGACATTATTCAACTTTTACCTTCTTTTCATGGTTTATAATTGAAAAATCCATACTTGCATTTAAGGGAATTTGAGGAGGTCTGCAACACATATAATAATTTAAATTGTAGCATGAACACCATTAGATTAAAGCTTTTTCCTTTTTCATTAAAAGATAAAGCTAAAACATGGCTATAAAATTTGAGACCAGGATCCATTCGTGCTTGGGATAAAATGCAACAACAGGTTTTAAAGAAGTTTTTCCCATCTCATAGAACAAACTGTTTCAAAAGACAAATCACCACTTTCACTCAAAAACCAGGGGAAACATTTTACCAATGTTGGGATAGGTATCGAGACTTGCTTAGTACTTGCCCTCATCATGGTTTTGAAACATGGAGATTGGTTTCACATTTTTATCAAGGGTTAACACCTCAAGATAGGCAAATGGTTGAATTGATGTGCAATGGAACTTTTGAAGACAAAGACCTTGATGAAGCAATGGAGTACTTAGACTTGTTGGCTGAAAATGCTCAAAATTGGGACATCGCGGGTACTTATAAGACACCGAGTAAAACTCAACCTCATACATCTAGTGGAGGTATGTACAACCTTAGGGAAGATCATGACCTTCAAGTCAAGTTTGCATCTTTAGCTAGAAAAGTCGAGACACTTGAATTGAAAAAGAGTGGTCAATTAAAATCTGTTGAAAACATTGCATGTCAAATATGTGAAACAAATGAACACTCAACCAATAACTGTCCAACCTTGCCTTCTTTTAAGAAAGGTCTCCATGAACAAGCTCATGCTCTAAACAGTTTTCAAAGGGCCAATCATAACCCATACTCACAAACATACAACTCTAGTTCGAGAAATCACCCAAATTTTAGTTGGAAGAGTGATGCACAAACTTTACAACCACCATTTCAAGCACATCATAATTTCCAAAATTCTCAAGGATATGCACCTCCTTATGCTCCACCTTCTAGAAGAAATCTTGAGGAAACATTGCATGCATTCATTGAAAAGCAAGAGACAATCAATACTCAACCTGCTTAAAACATGATAGATTTTAATGATACTCTTACAAAATTAACATCTGCTCTTAGTTTCCAAGAGAAAGGTAAGTTTCCATCTCAACCACAACAAAATCCCAAAGGGCAATACAATGCAAATGCAAGTAGTTCCGGAAGCCAATACATGGATCACGTCAAATCAGTCACTACTCTTTGTAGTGGTAAGGTTATTGAAAAACCCTCTCTTGAACCTTATGAGAAAGATGATGAGTCAATCTCTTAGGGTAAGGAAGAGGTTGAACCTGGAAATTGCGAAGAAAAGACTGATTCTCCACCAGCACTTTCATTTCAAGAAGTATATGAGCAGAATTAAGTGATAACAATGTGAGAGATTGTAAATCTGAATATTTCAAGAAGTATTATGAAAGACCTTGTTAAGAATGGTTACTAAAATTCGTCTTAAGAGTCACTTTAACAAAAGAGCTCTTTTACTTTGTCATCCTAATAACAATAATTTTATACATGCTGTATGAAATAAAAAAGACAGTTAATTAATTTTTTTGTTAACAACTACCCTCCTCCTTAACCACAAATATTTCTTATGTAATGACATGAGGAACTTTTCATATCTACACACTTCTATATTTGTTGAAAGTATAGGTTAAATAGAAATGAAGGGAAGGAAAGGATTTTATAGATGAGAAATTAAAAAGATAATCATACCACCTATATGTAAGCTAGCTGAAGTATCATACATATACACTCTCTCTCTATTTATTTAGTTTTTAAAAAACATATGTATGTATAGGTAGTTGTGATTATGACTCACATCTTCTCTTGGTTTTACATTCAAGAACGACTTAAACGCCCTCTATAGGTAGGGGATAGGCTTCCCATCCAATTTTCATAAAAACTGGCGAATATGGTGTTTTTTAGTCAGATTTTCAATGCTATGCTAAACATGTTGTTTATGAAAATGGGTTCATAAGTCATGAATTGCACAATACTTATCTCCACTATAATGAGACTTAAGAGTCAATTGAAGATTATCTAAAAACTCTTTGTGTTTTGAAATAAATCTTACCTTTTGATAATTTTCACAGATTTTATAGAATATATGTAAATCCTTGAACAGGGGGCTAATAAAATCCACTTTGTAAGATTTTCGCAGTTGTTTTCTTTGATGAGAAATGATTCCCACATGCATTAAAGTGATAAAATTTAATAACACTAATTATCTCATTATCAGGAATACAACTTTGAAATATTTGATCAGGATAATATTTGAATAATTAAGGGTCATTCCAATAAAAGTTTTGTATGTCGCTCAAAAACATTCTTTTGTCTTGGTTATCTGAATGAGCTAGCAAAAATCCTGAAGCAAAAAAATTAATATTTTTAGCAAACTAGAGTATTGAACTAAGAGAAAGTAAAGATTCAACAAGAAAGTAATTATTGATTGGTGTGATGTCGGATGTTGAATTTATTGTCAATTTTGATAAATGGTTTGCGACAACATTTCTAGTGCCTTTTTTTCATCTTTGATTTCTTCCTGTTTGAAAGTCTTAAATATTTCACAATCGTGATTTACTTCCTTTTGTTTAGTCATGGCATGAGAAAATGAAAGTACTGGTGTGGAATCAGTTTTTTTTCTTGCAATATTTAGATTTAACCTCTTCCTTACCTTTAAATATTGACTCATCATCTTTCTCACAAGGTTTAGGAGTGGGTTTTTCAATAATCTTACCACTGCGAAAAGTGATGACTAATTTGACTTAATTCATATGTTGACTTCCAAAACTACTTGTATTTGTATTGTATTGCCTCTCGGGATTTTGCTCTGATTAAGATGGAAACTTACCTTTGTCTTGAAAACTGAGAGCAAACGTGAATTTTGCAAGAGTATCTTTAAACTTTATTATGCTTTAAGTAAGTTGGGTGTTGATTGTCTTTTGATTTTGAATAAATATATGTAAAGTTTCCTAAAAAAATTTTGTAGGAGGTGGAGCATAAGGAGGTGCATATCGATGAGAATTTTAAAAATTATGGTGTGCTTGAAACTGTGATTGTGAAGTTTGTGCATTTTCACTCTTCTAATTAAAATTTAGGTGATTTCTCCAATCAGGGTTGTATGTTTGTGAGTATGGGTTATGATTGGGCCTTTTGAAATTGTTTAAAGCATGAGCTTGTTCATGAAGACATTCCTTAAAAAAAGACAAGGTTGGACAATCATTGGTTAAGTTTTCATAAATTTGACACGTAATATCTTGAATAGATTTTAATTGACTATTTTTTTTTCAATTCTAGTATCTCAACATTCCTTGCTAAATATGCAAACTTAGCTTGAAGGTTATAATCTTTCATAAGATTGTACATACCTCGATTAGATGTATGAGGTTGGATTTTACTTGGAGTCTCATACGTGCCTGTAGTGTTCTAATTTTGAGTATTTTCAGCTAGTAAATCTAGGTACTCCAATGCTTAATTAGGGTCCTTATCTTCAAAGGTTCCATTGTATATTAATTCAATCGTTTGCCAATCCTTAACTATTAAGTCTTTATAAAAATATAAAACTAATCTTCATATCTCAAAACCATAATAAGGGCAAGTATTAGGCAAGTTTCGATAATTATCCCAACATTGGTAAAATGTTTCTCCTAATTTTTGAGTGAAAGTAATGATTTATCTTTTTAAAAAGTTTATTCTATATGATAGAAAAAACTTCTATAAAAATTATTGTTGCATTTTATCTCAAGCACGAATGGATCTTGGTCTTAAATTTTATAGTCTTGTTTTAGCTTTATTTTTTAATGAAAAGGGAAAAAGCTTTAGTCTAATGGTGTTCATGCTACAATTTGAGTCATTATAGGTGTTATAGACCTCCTCAAATTCCTTTAAATACAAGTATGAATTTTCTAAATCTAAGCCATGAAAAGAAGGTAAAAGTTGAATAATGTCTAGCTTAAAATTAAAATAAGATGCATCAGGAGGGAAAATTATACGTGATGGTGCACTTGTTCTTCTAGGATTCATGTAGTCTCTAAGCTTCTAACATGGTTATTCTCATTATGAAGTGATTGGTTATTTTTTTTGGCCATATTTTCTGAAAATAATGAGGATACCCTACAAAGTCTACAACTTAATGTATGTGACCACACTTTCATGCACGTGTAGAAATAGAATAAAAGAAGAAGAAACAAAGTTATATACAAGAAAAGTGAAAAGAAAAAATAAAATAAATACTATAATTTGTATAAGAACTTACCTCCCCGGCAATGGCGCCAAAAACTTGACATTACAAAAATATTGATATCTTCTCTCAAGTGTAGAAGTATCAAAGTAATAAATAACCCGGCAAGACCGGAGCCAAACCACAAGAAGGTTAATTGTATAAATTATAAATAACAACAATAACAGTAGTAGTAGTAGTAGTAGCAGCAGCAATAGTAGTAGTAGTAAAGAAGAAAAAGAAAAAGTTGATGAGAATTTTGAGATGGAAGATTAATGTAATGATTAAATAATGATAACAACAAATGTCAACGTTAAAGGATCTACTAATGGTATGTCAAATAAGTATAGTATAAACTCTTGTTATTCAATTGAAAACCATACACAAAAGAGGTTCCAATAAGATTATAAATTGTTAACATGATTACATTAGTTATCTTATTTGATTAATGTTAATACTTGCAAATCTCATCAGGCATTCATGATTATAACTTATGTTAACAACAAATCAAGTTCCTTTCATAGCTCAAATGGTGGTTATACCATATAGTATAGGTTATGAAAGTGTCAAACATTTGTTGTCCCAAGTGTTATACAATATAAATCTAGATTAGTCATTTAACAAGCAAAGTATTAAAGAATGAACAAGATAACAAATATAAAACATGTTAGTATCAAACATTAAAGTCCATGTTAAGTTTACACTATACTTATTCTTACACTATTAGTATAACTTTTCACCTTGACATAATAAACTTAACTAAACATAATGAAATAACAATAAATAAATAAATAAATAAAATAAGAACATAAATAAGATAAAAGCTAACTAAGTAAAAGAAAAGAAATGAAAGGCCTAAAGAAGATATTAATGAAAATAAAACTTAAGCATTACAAAGAGAGAAAGAGAGAAAGCAAAAGCGTAATCTTGATCTAGAAACCAAGATGCCTAAATGCATGGTAAATGCTTCCTTTTATAGGTCAAAATTAAAAACTATTGATTTGATAACTAATTGATAAGTGAGTGGCTAACTCTTCACTTGATGACAATCCTTATCTTATCTTGTCCCAAAAAATCATTGATAACGTCAAAATTAGAACCATTTGAAAACATGAAAGTTCTTAGAAATTTTCTTAGCTTTCAAAAAAAAAGATGGAGATCATTTAGACTTATATAACTCTAAATATAGGCCAAAAATTGAATAGTGTTTGGGTTGTAGACAGTTTAGACTTTTTTGTTTTGCTATAATTTGGACTTGAAAATGATGTTTCTAAATCTTGGGATCCATATGAAAGTTGTAGGCCTATGTATTATCTTTCCATCTATATAAAATAGATCTAAATTTAAGATCTATAGTTTGAAATATGACCCAATAACCAAACAGTGTTCTGGTTTGAACTGCGCCAGCTTCTCTTTTCTAAGTTTGACTATCTCTTTATCCTTTCAATTTCAGTTTTTAAACAAATCAATCAATCATTTTATTTATGTGATATGCCTACATTTAAAATGAATATTTACCACAAATTAAAGGTATCTTATATTATTAGATATGTTATTATAAAACATACTTTAATTAAAGAGTTATTGATATTTCAAGTGCAAAATGATAATATAAAACCTTGATAAAAATGCACTTTTAAGTACTAATCAATGTCAATTACAAGTGGGTATACTGATAAAAAAAATATTTGTCAATATATTCCAGTGGTGATGAGAATTGTTCCCCTTATTTCTAGCACTATTCATGATGTCAATTACACATAAGGCTACCATTAGAATGTTTTTGTAGGTATATTCCACCGATAGAAAGTTTTTGCAAGTATATTCCAATGGCAGTGAAAACTGTTCTCCTTTTCCCTAACACTATTTAATGATAATTAATGTTATTTTTTTTACCAACGGAATCATTAATAGAATAGAAACTCCAAAGCTCTGACAATTAATGGTCCTTGTGATTGGGGGTACACTTTCCTCAATGGAATCACCGATAGTAAAGGTATTCCAAGGCTATGGTAATTAATAATTTTTTTATTGTTGACTTGTTACTCTTTTACTGGTAGACTCACTAATAGAATGAAAATTTGTCGATAATATTTGGAGGGTATCAAAGAATTTTTCACACAAATTGGAATTTTAACTTGACTTAACCGATGGAAGCACTGGCAAAAATTTAAAGTTATTAATATTTAATATTATGTTAGGAATGTTATTGGTATCAACCTAATATAAAAGATCATGGCACAACTGCCAGGGCTTCATCTTCTTCATTATCTCATTTTTTACTCTTTCTTCTTCTTTTTTATATTCTTTTTTGTTCTTCCTCTTAACTATTCACGAGCTGAAAATCAAGCATCATCTTCTATTCTCATCCTAAGATATGTTGTGTTTCTTTCTTTTTTTTCTTGTTTTTTTAACAATCTATTTTTATTTATTTTGTTTTTGTTCTTTATTTTTTTAATTCTCAATCGAAACTAAGCATGCCATAGGTAAGAATTTTTCATTAATTTTTTTTGCATTATTTTTGTTTTTTAGATCATTATTTTTGTTCAATTTTGTGTTCTTAATAATTAATAGACATTAATAGTTGTTATTAAGATAATTTTTGCATTATTTTATGGAATTTTAGTTATTATTTTGTATTTATTTCATTTAGAATAATTTTTTTTGTAAATTTAGGATCACAAATAATCACTTATAAATAATTATGTTCAATTTTAGTTGTTATTGAACTATTGTTTTGGTTATTTTGTTGAATTTTTTTTTATTTTGGCGTTTAAATTTAATTAAATGTGCATGATTAATTTTAATTATTATTTTGATTTTAAAACAAATTTAGATTAAATTCTTGTAAATTTTGGATTGAATATATTAGCACTTAGAAGATGTGAATTATGTGCAAAATTGAATAAAATCATCTGGTTTGTAAGATATACATTTTGCATTTGCAAGTTTAAAAATTTTGGGTAGGCTATCATATAGGGGAGGCACTGCTACATTAAAAAAAAACTTGAAATAATTTAATTTTTTCTATTAATTTATGTAGAAAGTCTATTGCACGTAGTGAGGACATGATCATTACTAGTTCTTTTAGAAGTGATGACGATGATCATAATTCATTAGATGATGACTAAGAACAAGCACATACATCGATGTATGATATGAGGTCGTCAAGTACAATGCCACAATGTTAAGGGGGTCTCATCATAGCTTGATCCATTTATCCTAAGTATGAGACCTAGTGAAAGGATGACCTTTAAATGTAAGTTTGAATCGCTTTATATCCTTAGTAATTTTTTATTTAAATAATTTTATTTAATGATTGCAATTTTAGATTTAAAGATATTGAGCCTATTTAGAACAATAAAATCAGCCTTTAAATCATCAATAAAAATTCTATTATTTTGATGGAGCCAGAGTTTCAAACATCCTAAATAGAAAACATGAATTGATACATGATTTTCAAAGTTTAATATCAGTATTAACTTAAATATTTTTTATTATGTTATTCTGTTTCCTAATTGAAATTATTGAAATTTACATTTTATAAATTTTTACTGCAAGTGAAAATTTGAATGGAAAAGGACAGGTGACCACATATTACCATGAGGGTTTGGGAGAATCAAAATAAGATTGAAATAAGAATTTTTTTTTGTTCCAAATACCAAAATTTTATTTTTTATTTACTCATATATAATTTATTGGTAACATATATATTGCGTGATTTTTTATACGAAGCCTAAAAAAAACAAAAAAAATATGTGAGAGAAAGCAGCCTTCCAGCCTTAAATAATGTGATGATTTAGTAGGATTTTAGACCAGTTATATGGGTGGAGTACATTCAACACTTAACATACACACGATTCACTCAACAATCATAGTCTGGTGTGAAGAATTAGAATTGATATTTTCATGATTTTGTTACCACCCACACCAATAGCTCATTTTTGTTCATTTTGCATTCAAAATAGATAGTAAGATTTTTTTTATATTTTTTTATATTTTATATTTTATATTTTATATTTTATATGTATATAAATATATTTAAATGATAATATTTTTTTCTTACAAAATATGGTTCTTAGACACAAGCCAAACCCGATGAAGCTCTTTGTTAAAACTCATGTACAGAGTGATGCCTACTATAAAGAGGCCTAATAGTTCATGGATAGCTAAGCTTAGCACTTTGTGGTGTGTTTATTTTGAATGTTTAATTTTATTAAGTTATAATTTTCTTTAATTTGATAAATTTATTTTTTTTCTTTCAAGGATATATATAACAATCACTTGAAAGTGAGATGTGGGGACAATTCTTTGCTAATTCGGATCTTGATTTAGATTTGTAGTTTGAGATAAGATCATTTTGTGGGCCTGATAAAATCGGGTGTACGGATTTTCTAACACTACCATCAAGAACTTGTAGAGAAACCATAGTATTTCGACTATTGGATTCTTATAATTGATTCCAAGCACTCAAACTCAAGAGTTTGAGGTAATGTTAGACCAATAAGTACAAGATCAAAGAGCCCATCTTAATGAAAAATATGAATGACTCACTACGGAATATGAAGAACTTCGTCAAGTGGTAATGAAGATGAAATCACACATTGATAGTCCATGTGTTCCTCCTTATTGACCATATGGTCCCCATGACTACCACTCTTTCTTTTCCAATACCGCCTTTGTTTTGGATTTATTATATTTGAACGTACAAATATTTAAATTTATAATAAATATTTAATTTTATATTATTTTGATTTCTTTTTATATATTTGACTTTAATTTATTTTAATTATTTTACTACTTATATTCAATATATTTTTTAACAGAAAATATTTAAAATATTACAGACGGGGTTCCCAATAGGCCACATTCATCAGTACATTCCAAATAGTTAGAAAAGAATAAGGTAGGTAATATTTTTTTGCACACTTTATTTGTCTAGAAATCTAGTAGTAAATTTATTATTGATAAATTCATCGACATATCAAAAATTACCAATAAGAATTTTTTTAATAAATTGGTTCATCCATGAGCTTGTGGGTGAAATATATACCTACAAAAATGGTTAAATCTAATAGTGACTCTGGAAGTTGCATGCTCCCCAAATCAAGCAAAAATTATTAAATCTAACAGTGACTTTGGAAGTTGATGCTCCCCAAATCAACCATGCTGCAGTAGTGTAAAAAAATAAAAAGTAAATAGTTTATCATCATGGTATTTATACTAATATCATATATTTTTTCAGATTACACAGAAGAAATTCGAGGTCAATATATCTTTAATTTAAAGAAAAATGGTCATATAATGTTGAGAGTAGAAATTAATTAAATTAACTCATGTCCTTTGGCTAAACATTTTGTTTTGTTGCCAGAATGATCATAACCAGAAACAGTACGCAAAGGATGCATAAAATGCGATCCAGAACTTGCAAATATATGGATAAATTAAGATCTTTCGGCCTGTTTTTTTCTTTTTACATCTGCACAACTTCTCTCTCTGGGAGGTAATAGCAATATTAATGTGATTAATTTCAAGCCTCTTCATCCAATGCCATAACTAGCAAGTAGCAACTCTTCATTATTTTCTTTTTTACAAAAGCAACAGGCACGTCACGAAAAAAGAAAAAACATTTAAAGAAAGTCAGAGAGAGAGAGACCCGTGATAACAGTAAGTACACAGGAGGTCCTTTGACATGGGTTTTGGATTCTTCGAAAGGAAAATGCACACAATCATTATTTATTTATTTATATTTAGTTTTTATTCACTTAATTTTTATTTTTTGTATTGAATTCTTTTGATCATTTAATTTTACCTTTCAATTCAGAATTTTAGATAATCATCTCTTTTTTTGTTAAAAAAATAAAGTTAGTATTCTCCTAATTACTATTTTTTTCAATCATTTTATATAATTGATTTTTTTTATTATTCAACATTTGATTTATTAGAAATTAGTCTTTATAGTTTTTATCATAATTTATATAATTAATTTTTTTTATTTCATCATTCGACATTTAATTTATTAGAAGTTGATTTTTATAGCTTTTCTTATAGTTTTTAAAAATAACTTGAGAGTCGATCAAGAGCAAGTATCGAATCATATGTCAAGTGTGTTGATTTAAGTTAACTAAAGTTAACCAAATCTTTTTATGTTATAAGAATAACATCATTTAAAAAAATAAAGGAAAATAGTCAATGGATTTGACATGGTTTTGAATGGATTTTCCTTGGATAGACTTGGTTATGAATCAACTCAGGTTTTCAATCATTTCACACTGGATTAATTCTCTCATACTTTATTTTAAAGCCCAACAAACCTAAGCCTCAGGTAACTTGGTTCACGAGTAAACCTATGAGGTCAAGACAAATTTTAAATTAATGTTTTTTAAAATGGGGTACTTTCAATTTAGTTATTAATTATAGTTATGAGTTTGAAAACTTATTATAGGTTGACATTATTTTTTTTTAATTACATCTTTCAAAGTTATTTGATATAAAAATAAACATTGTTCTTTTCTTTGGTTTCCTTTCAATCATGTTATCTTCGTCTCATGATCTAAGTAAGAGGTATGGTTGGATAATCCAAATTGTCTTTTATATTGTTTTTTAATTATTTTTTTATTTTTTTCAGAATTTTTTTCTTAAATAAAACTTTATGTTTTTTTCCATTTTTTCTTCTATTGAATCATCTCGTTTAAATGATCTTCCTTGCAAGTTTTTGCGACCTCACTCAGGTTTGCTATTACTTTTGTTTTTTAAATTTTTTTTGTTCATAGATGTTTTTTTTCGATTTCAACCTTCTATGTTTAGATTCTTAAGAATTGACAATTATAAGTTTTTAAAATTTATTTCTATATATCAAGTAGTGGATTCTTTTTTCTTTTTTTTAAATGCACTAATAGTGCTTAAGCAATGCCTTTTGTTGGTCCGACCCATAGCAAAGTGATGGGGGTTTTAATATATCCCTCCTCATAAAATACTATTCACTTAAATAATATTTTATTTTTTTATGCATAATTTTTTATTTTAATTTCATAGTTTAACATTAGGTTTTTTTAGGAGTGAGCTTTATAATTTTTTTAATTTATTTTTTATAAAGTTATTTCAGTCTCATGATTTAAACAAAAAGTTTGATGGGTTAACATATTTGACTCGAGTTGTTTCTTTTTTTCTAATTAATATTGGGTTGATTGAAAATTAGACTTGGTTATTTGTTTTTTTTTTCTTGTGAGGTTACCCTCATCCTATAACTCTAGTCATAAGGTTTGCGGGTTAACCCAAATTGACTTCAGTTGTTTTTTATGTTATTTTATTAATTATTTTTTTAATTTCATATATCATCACTAGATCAATTAAGAATTGAATTTCATAATTTATTTTAATTTATTTTTATTAGGTTATTCTAGTCTCATGATCTAAGTTCCAGATTTGACAGATTAAACCAAGTTGACATATGTCATTTTTTGTTCTTTTTTTAATTAATTTTTTTTTAATTTTATCATTTAATATTGGTTTTATTAGAAATTAGGCTTCATAACCCATTTTAATTCACTTTTTATGAAATTATTATGGTTTCATTAACCGAATACAAATTGGTAGGTTAATATGTTGTCATATCAATATCTATAAAAAGATAAAATTTCATCTTTAATATTTATTTTAAATCAAACTATATGTTTACGTATTATTTTGGTTGTTTTTTGAATAATCAAGTCAATCATGTTGTATGTTTACGTATTATTTTGGTTGTTTTTTGAATAATCAAGTCAATCATGTTGTATCATATAAATGCCCACACAATTTAAAACTTTTTTCTATCAAGAAAAAAATATCAGTAACATCTAAATATTATTTATATGTAATATTTTTTTAACTCACAACATAAATGGTTATGTTATCTAAGTATCCTTAGGATATCAGAATGTCTTTATTGCCCATTCTATACAATGGGTAGGGATCTTTCTATGTTACTGTCATTACTGTCATTATGTTGATAAGATGTATATTGTCCCCTCCCAGCACCACTCACTGTTTAATTTGAGTGGCCATTTTACAAAAAACTCCGATTAGCTGGAGGTTTCCTTACTTTCAAATTTCTTTCACTTCTATGAGCTATGAAATTGGTATTCTAGTGCTCGTTTTAATGTCCACCACAAGTTCGATATTAGTGGGCTTATGACAATTTCTTTTGTCTTCAACCTCTTCAGGTTGTTTTTTCATTAATTTGTTAATGAATTTCAACAAATATACATACATACATACATACATACATATATATATATGTGTGTGTAAACTCCTAGACCCTAATAGCTCGAGATTATCAATTGTCGAGCAAATGGTGACATTGAGGAAAGAATTGCTTCAGATTTTTAAATCTGGTTAGGAAAGCACATACAAGCGTCTATCATGAACTAAGAAACCGGTGTTCCAATTAACATGCAAAAGAGATATTTGGTTAATCAAAAGAGTAAAAACTAAAATCACTTCTGTATTTTAATAATTGCGATGGAGGTTCTCGAGAATGAGTCAATAAGAGAAGCTCGTGGAAATTTAGAGCTTATTGAATTAATCAAAATATACGTAAACTAAAATCCATATTAATAAAAAAAAATACACCAAACAGATAGAACAAGTGGAAGTAGCTCTGCATGGGAAAAAGAGGAGGCAAAATGCAAGCTGAGTGGCACTGATAGATAGATGGATGGGAAAGTCCAAAGCAAGTAAAGCTTTAAATGTTGTTCGATGTGAGAGTGAGAGAGTCCTTTGAGATAAAGAGAGCACTAAATTGTAGAAGTAGGAATCCTCTCTTAACTTGCTGTGAGATTAATATTTATAGTGAAAAATGATTTTTTGGGGCTAAATTATTAACAACGGCTAAAGCGATTAACAATTGGCTCTTAGAAGACCTTGCTTCGAGGCTATTAAGTTAATCTTTCTAATGCTTCTAAAAAACAAAGCATGGATATTGGTTTTGTTAGAAAATAAATTATATTTAATGCTAGTTCTAAGATTTGATTTTAAAAAGTTCAGAAAGAATAAACTTCTCTAATCACCATAACTCCTCTTGAAATTACAACGTATAATATTAACAAGGCAGTGCTTTTACACGTAGAACAGAAATCTCTCTTTGTTTGGTGTATTCACCTAGTTTTTAGAGCGGTAATCATAAGAAGAAAATCGATCCTCTCATGTGGGAATGGAAGAGAGCGAGCACCCCGTGAATACATGTACTTTACAATCATGGCACGGGATTTGAATGGTTAAGATAATGCTCTTTGAGTTATAACCTCAATTTCTGGTCAATCGAGTTACAAGAATCCGTGAGTATAATCAAAATATCTTATCTATATATATAGATGCAAGTATGTGCGTAAAGCAAATGATAAGAATCGGAGCCTCGGAGGTGATGGGATACAACCCGACTTTTATGCATCGAAGGTTTTGGCTTGTGGGTTTTCTATGGCTAACATTTGTTGCTCTATCGAGATGGAGCCTAGGACCTTACGTGAAGGACAACTCAGCCATGCCAGGGTAGGTGACATCCCTTCCTCATTTACTATCTCTTTTAATTTAGTTAGGTCTTGCAAGAATTGCTACTTTAGCAGCTCAAGTCTCTGCTTAAATTGTGTTAGTTGATCTTGCCTTGGCTTTTTATCTAGGATGCTGAGTGAGTATGATATAATTTGACTGGTCTTCTTTTCAATCTCCTCTGCAACAGGTTTCTCTTTGGAGCTTTAATCAAATTGTATGATTTATCAAAAAGCTCTTTAAAAATGGAGGAAAATAGCTTAATCATAATTTTCATTTCAATGAGTAGTTCGAGAGAAATGATTGATAGTGGCAAATTAATCACTAGGTAATGGAGTGTTAATATAACGATGGAGTGGCATTATATGTTATCACTTGTGATTTAAAAGCTAATCGAATTTGGGATACATTCTCTTCTTATCTTGAACAAGTTCAGCTATGTTTTGTTTTTCCATAATATATATATATATATATATATATATATATGTGTGTGTGTATATGGCACATTAATTAGCAAATAACAAGTATTGTTTCTAATACTTTCGTTAGAAAAGATGTGACCAAAACACCGAAAGCTTTTGATTTACTAAAAGCCATTAACGTTTCTTTCTTCCAGGAAGTGGCTGCGGATGTAGCTCAGAAGATGGAACCAAAAGAAGCGTCCGATGTGTTCATAAATGTAATTTTCTACTTACAATCTCTAAAAAAACCTGCATTTTACATGAAAAATAAACATAATTTGCTGCTTGTAGCTTGTCTTTGCAGGGGCTGAGACCGGTTGTTTCAATCAAGGAGACGAGTCAGATTGAGGGAAATGGAGATCGACATGGTCACAAGGTTGTTGAGTGCAAGGAGAAGACTGCTGAGATTATTGACAGACCTTGCCAATGCACATGCATCCCTAAAGACTTAGAATCCCCTGATCAATTGAATCTTAAGGAGCCGCTTTCAGCCCCATTTTGATGGTGTAGTCTTTGTTTTATTTATTTTTTCTTAGAGAATATATAATTAGTCATTTGTTCTTAAGATGACTGGGAACAATTGTACTGTTAAAGACTTCTGATTTGAAACTTACCTCTTAAAAATTAAATCAGCCTCGAGGCTTAGCTTCATGATTAACGGCTAGCATACTTTACTTCTCGGATTCGATTTATGTGGCCTTGCTTCGTTCAACCTTGGGCTGTGATATAAATCTATGGACTAGCGAATATTTTCTTTTTCATTGAGCTAGAGGTGGGTTGTAATGAAATTTTATGTTTGTAATTATTTTAAGGGTTAAGCATTCAATCCCTGAAAGTAATAAAAAAATAATTTAGAGGTCAGTCTCTCAACATAAATGTTAGTGAATATATCATGTAATCAATTAATTGGTTATGAATATTACTAATTTTATTCAGAAAAATATATTAATTATTAATAAAAAAATTTATTTATTTTTAATATTTATTTATATTTAATTAATAAATTTAATATTTAATTAATAAATTTAAAGTAAAGATAAAGTTAATGGGATAAAAAAAATTTGCAAATAAAATTATAAAATTATTATAAGATTCGTATTGAATCAAAATATTATTTGTAATGGTTTCTAATCAATATTTTATTAAGAATGCGTATAAAATAAAATTATTGAAACCAGTATAAATTATGTTTTTTTTAAATAAAACAACTACACTTACATAATATATGAGGGATATTTGGTATTAATATACAAATGTTAGTCAAATGATATACACAATAACTTAACTTCTAAGAAAATTCTATATGAAGAGATTATTTATATTTATGGATAGATTTTCATGGTAATTATATAAGTAATTTTTAAATTTAAAATTAATAAATTATCTTATACAGAATATTATATTTTCATCATGATTACAAGTTGTTCTAATTAAAGATAATAAATGAACTTATATTAGATATAATATAAATTATATAAAAATATTTGAGTAATTAATAGATAATTTATAAATAAATTTTAAAAAAATTATTTATTTTTAAATAATTTTAATTATAAAATTTTTAATGAAAATAAAATAATTTTAAAAAATATATCAAATTCACGTGGTGCGACTGACCTGTGTTGCATACACAACCACCTCGCCACTAGGTGGCAAGGCAACAACGAAGGTAGCTGCTCTGCCAGGCATAGCGTCTGGGGGCGCGCTAGCACAACTACCTTTAAAAGGGCTGCACAACACAAGGTTGTTGCTTTGCGCTTATGCATTTATGATCAACGGCGAATAGGTTGCCTTGTGTTGCTTGGCTCAACAACAACCTTGGCCACTGCTTCCTATGTTGTCGTTGGCAAGAGGTAGTGTACCCCCTAGTTGTTCTAGCAAGAAGAAGAAAAAGAAGAAGGGGTTAAATTTATGATTTTGCCTTGGCAACCTATTTTAGGGTTTTTCAGGGTTTAGAATTATAATTCTATCCATGCAATTTATATCTAATTATATCTAGATATATTTGAAGTTGAAATTATGATTTTAGCCCTTTATATATAAATTAATGATTTTATATTGAAAACAAATTCCTAAATTAAATTAATTATAAAATTAATTTTTCTAAAAGGATTATGGTTTAATTAAAATGTTTAATTCATTTTTTTTAGTTTGGTTATATCTTATATGATTAGTATTTAATTAAAATGTCTAATTAAATAAGGTGTAGAAAATTATTTTTTTCCAAAGTAAAGAGAGTTTTTAAGCTAAAATATTTTTATATAATTTATCCTAAAATAGTTTAGGATATTAATACGAATTTTAATATGATTAATTTTCTTATTAAATTTTGAAAAAAAATCTCAATGAAAATATTTGTATTAAATAAAATTTATTAGGTTTGGAAAATTATTAAATTGGATTTGATTTAATATTTATAAGTGTTAGAAATTTTTACTTTAAAAATTGCACATAAAGCCAATAATTAGATTTGAAACATGCAATATATTTATTTATGCATGTTAATGTGTTATTATACATGATGGATGATTATGGACATTAAAGATCAATTTAATTATGTTTTTATGGTTGAATGATTGTAATATTAAATAGGGTTTGTATGCCCTATCTTTTCTCTATTTTTTTTATGGGATTGTAAAAATAATTTCTAATCTAATTCTCCTTAAATATAACTCAAGGTTTCTTAATTATTTATATAAATTTTATGTGATCTATAAATATAAGGATTTGGATAGGAAAATTATTTTGTAATCTAAGATGAAAAAGAATGGTGGTGAATAATATAATCATGCTATTCACAAAGGACTTGTGGAGATTTGTAGCATCTACCTATATTTTGACCACTAAATTCCTTTTGATGACTCGAGACAATTAGTTTAGATATATCTATAATTATCTAATTAGAATAATATACTAGAGGTGTATGTTAATATATAATTGTTATGTATGATATATCAATTATGTCTTGAAATAAGACTTGATTAAAATTAATAATAAATCCCTTATTAGATATTAAGTATATGTTGAGAACATGATTTGTTGTTTTTTTTTTATTTTATATATAGAACCAGAGTTATATTCATGGATAACTTATTGAGTTACTAAAGGTTACAGTTAATTGAATATGTTTAATTCTGTAAAATTAAATCTTACAAAAAACTTATTGAGAAGTTGATGTATTACTCCAAGTCTAATAAGAGAATAATAGCTTCACAAAAGATTCGATCCAATTTAGGTGCTCCTTTTTTATTTTTAGATTTTAGGCAACCAATACTTAATTAAATTATTTAATTTGGATGAGTTACTTATGATGATATAAGACTAGATGCAATATTTAGGTGAAACATATATGATATGTTTAAACAAAGAGTTGTTACCTAATTAATTTAGGAGTCACGTAAAGATGAGATTGATAAGTTATATTAACTACCTAATTTAATTTATTTTGATTTGTTGAGTTACTTAAAATTATGAATTAAATGGAATCCTAACCTACTAGAAGATCTAAATAAAACTTCCTAAATTAATAGTGATGGCTATTAATTTTCAAGAAAATAGTGGAAGACCAAGTTAAGATTAAAATCCTTGTTTGAATTTGGATTTAAATATATATGCATGAAACCAATACTTGATATCTTTACATTAATATGTTTATAGATCAAAATGAGTAGTATTATATCCCTACACAACATACTTAAAGCTAACAAATTAATTGGACCAAACTTCTTAGATTGATACCATATTGTGAGAACTGTTCTCGAGAAAGAAAGAAGGTTATATTTTCTTTATAAACCAATTCCTCTTGTTACTGACAAGGTTGTTAATGAAAAAGTTAGGAATATATATCAACATCATATTAATGATGATGAGCAAGTTGACATTTGAATTTTAAAGGTATTATGAGAATATAGATGTTTTTACTATGATTATATATCTCAAAAAGTTATTTGATGTTGTCGCATGATTGAGAGGTAGGAGACATCTAAGGAATTGTTTTGTTACAAGATGATAGATAGTTTCTCAATGAACACTCATGTTTTGAAAATAATCTATATTAAAAAATTAGGCCAATCAGGCTTTATCATAGACCATGAGTTAAGTGTTGACTTAGCCCTGTAGTCATTATCTCAAAACTTTTCATAATTTATTATAAATTGTCATATGAAAAAATTAGATAATACATTGTTGGAATTACTTAATATGTTTAAAATTGTTGAAGAAACTCTTAAGAAGGAAAAAAAAGCCATGTTTTTCTAGTTTGAAGTTATAGAATATCTAAGAAGAAGAACAATAAGAATAAGCGTTCTATCTTTAAAAAAGAAGAAGAAACTTAATAGGGGCATCAAGAATGACAAAGGTATTTATTATCAATATAGCAAGGAAAGCCATTATAAGAGGAACTGCAAAAATTATCTTGCAACCATGAAGGCTAAAAAGCTTATTAAAGTTTATGCTTTATTTGTGTTTATGGTTGAATAAAGGAAAAATAGACTTATAAATTGGAAATGAAACAAAGGTTGTTACATTAACTTTGCCAAATGAGCTGATACTAGAACTTATAATTATTATTATATTTTAACAATTTTTAAAAATATCATATCCATTTCTGAATGGATTTAAATTTATTATTGAGGGAAAATGTTGTTTTTGTATAATAATAGTTTGTTTTTATAGATCTAATGTTATACAAATGGTTTGTTTATACTTGATTTGAAACGTTCATGTTCAATATAAAATACAAAAAGAATATATTAGATAATTAATATGCATATTATTTATGATATTGTATACTAGGTCATAACAATGAATCAAGAATCACTAAGTTACTTAAAAAGGATATTTGATTCTTTTTTTATTATGAATCATATGAAACTTGTAAAACTTGTTTATTGATTAAGATAATCAAAACACTTTTTAGGTTCAAAAAAGTTTTAGGTTCAATACATATAATTTATATGGACCTATAATTATTTGTATCATAAATAGATATATTTATTTTATTACATTTTTAAATGATTGTTCTATATATAGTTATGTATATTTAATGAAACACAAGTCTAAATCATTTGAAAAGTTCAAAAAATTTAGAAATAAAGATAAAAAAAAAAACAAACTAGAAAGAGTATCAAAATACTTCAATTGAATCAAGGTAATGAATACTTGAGCCAAGTATTTTGAGATTATCTAAATGATAATGAGATTTCTCTTATAATGGACACTTCTTTAATACCATAACTTAATGGAGTTTTTTAAATGAGAAATTGTATCTTATTTGATACGGTAGGGTCTACAGTGAGCTGTATAGACCTTCCACCTTCTTTCTAGAGCCATGCTCTAAAAACATCTGCTTATCTTTTAAATAAGTATCCATTAAAATCTATCGATAAGACTTTTTATGAGATATGAAATTGTAAGAGATCAAACCTATCATACTTAAAGATTTGGGTATGTAATGCTTACATGAAGAATATAATATTTGAAAAGTTAAGAGTTAAGTTAGATAATTATAATTTTATGGGATATCCAAAATAATATGTTAAATTATTTATATTATCTTATTAAGCAAAAGATGTTTGTCTCGGACTACGTTGCCTTTATAAAGAAAGAATTTGTTCTTGAAATGAGTAATGGGAGGAAAATAGAATTTAATGAAGTTCAAGAACCATAAATAGACATCCAAATGAAATAAAGGCTCGAGGCTAAAACATTTGATGTTCAGCCTGAAACTCAAGAAACACAAGAACATTGTAGATCTGGTAAAACACGTTATGCTTTATTGTGATATCAACTTTTCATGGTAGCTGATGATAGCAAATTGCTTAGACTTGATAAACTTATCAACTATATAAAAGCAATATCTAAAATTGATTCAAAGAAATGGCTTAAAGCTATGAAATCTTAAACGGATTTTATGTACTCTAACTAGGTATGGACTTTGATTAATCCAACTAAAAGGATAAAACTCATTGAATGTAAATGGATCTTTAATATTAACACTAACATGAATGACAATGTATATATAGATATAAAGTTAGACTAATTGCCTAAGGTTATAGACAAAGACAATTGATGAAACTTTTCACCGATAGCTATTATAAAATCCATAAAGAATTTGCTAGCTATAATTATATGCAATGATTGTGAAATTTGGAAAATAGATGTCAAAAATGTATTCATGAATGCAAATATTGATAAAAATATGTATACGATACAACCTGAAGGTGAATTAAAAAATTTACTAATAAAGTATGCAAACTAAAAAAATCTATTTATAGACTTATACAAGTTTCATAGAGCTGAAATATCCATTTTTATGAGATAATCAAACAATTTGATTTAATTAAAAATATAGGTGAACTTTATGTTTATAAAAAATATTAGTAGGAATAGAGTTGTTATTTTAATATTATATATAAATGACATGCTATTGATAAAAAACAACATTCATGTACTCCAATCAGTAAAGATATGGTTGTCTTAGAATTTCTCCATGAAAGGTATGGAAAAAAACATCTTATATATTGGAAATAAAGATATATAATTATAGATCTAGAAGGTTGTTTGGATTATCCTAATCTACGTACATAGACAAGATGTCATTTTAGCATGGAAGAGTCTAAGAGAGGATATTTATCTATTTTGCAAGGAATACATCTCTTCAAAAATACATAACCTAAAACACAAATTGAGAGAGATAAGATGGAAATGATTCCTTATGCTTTGGCTATAAGATCCATTACATATCTTATGTTTTGAGCATAACAAATAAATATCAATCTAATCAAGATTAGAGTCATTAGAACATAGTTAAAAGCATGTTTAAATACTTGAGAAGAATTGTGTCTTTCTAGTTTATTGAGGACATGAACTAGAAGTTCATGGTTTTTCAAATGCTAGTTTTCAATCAGATATTGATGATAATAAATCTTAATCAAGATTTTTTTTTACCCTAAATAATGGTACTATGAGTTGAAAGAGTTTAAAATAAGAGACCACAACTAAAGTTGAATACATCTTTATGTTTAAGAGAGAAAAAAAAGTTGTTTGGATCAAGAAGTTCAACATTAAACTAGATGTAATTCCTAACATTGTTAATCTAGGAACCATTTACCATGATAATAATGGAGATAGTACACAAGCAAAGAAACCAAGGTCTCATAAAAAACCCAAGCATGCATGTAGGTGATCCATTTAATTAGAAAATTTATAGAGAAAAAAGAAATAAAGATAGAGTATCTACTAAAAATAATCTTTCATATTCTTTTACTAAAGCATTATCGTACTATATAGAAGGATATATTATTAGATACATGAATTATTGGCTTTAGTTTAAGTGAGAGATTGTTAGTAAGTCATTCAATTAGTTACATGTAGCACAAATTTTATTCATGTAAAATATATTTATTATTAATAAAAAAAATTTAATATTTATTTATATTTAATTACTTGATCCAATATTTAATTAATGAATCTAGAGTAAAAATAAAATTCATGGGATAAAAACTCTTTACAAATAAAATTATAAAATTGTTATAATCATGAAATTTTTATTGCATCAAAAAATTATTCATAAATGTTTCTCGTAAATATTCTATTAAGATTAGACATTAATTAGAGTTATTAAGACCAATGCATATTATGTTTTTTTCTTTATAAAAGAAAGCATGTGCTCTTATTAACTAAGATATGATATATACATGGAATTAATATATAAGTGTTTGTCAAGTCATATATACATTATACTGACCTGTAAGAGAATTTTATATAGATAGATCATGATTTATAGAAAGACTCTCGTAATAGTTATCATATATAAGAAGTGTAATGTTTTGATCATAACCACATGTTGTCCCAATCAATAGTAACAAATAGACATATATTAGGTATAACATAAATTAAATAAAGGTGTTTGAGTAATCTATAGAGAATTCATCACCCTACGTAAATGAAAAAAAAATATTTTATATGTTCTTAAATAGTATTGATTTTGAAATCTTTGACCAAGGTAGAATGAGTTTTGAAAAGAGTTTTAAAATCTTTTTCAAATAATTAATGATTATAATGTTTAAGAACTAAAATGATTTAACATAGCAAACATATTATATGTTATAATGTTTATATCATAACATTTTTTACGAGGGATAATAATTATAATAAGAAATTGGTCATTGAAAGGTTAGGTCAAATCATTTATAATTTTCTTAATATTTAGAGAATCATAACAGGTTGTTAGACATTATATTTTATTTTTAAATATAAGTCAATCAAATGCTAAATTAATAATAAATTAAATTGTTTAATTTATTTAATTTTATTTTAATTAGACCAACTTGTTACGGAATCTAATGGGTCATAAACATAAAAATCATTGGTCAAAATTTAAAATGAGATAATTTATCAAGTGTGATTTAATTGTAAATAAATTTTAAAAGTTAAAGACTAGAATGTAATTAATACAAGATATTACAATTCTAGACTTAAAACAATCAAGTATGGACTTTATTGAATAATTTCTAAAATTAGCCTAAAATAATATATGTAATTTTATTTAAGGAGAAAATTAATATTTTGTTATTTATAAGGTTTTTAGGTGTTCTTGTAAATAAAATGTCATACCTTTTATTTTCTAAGAGAATAAGTATAGTATAATACAAAAACACCTAAAACACAAAATAAAAAAGCAAGCAGTTTAATGTTTAGCAATCTCTCTCTCATAAAAAAATCAGGAGATGTCTCATTTGTGGTTTATTTGAGTTACCGATAAAGGTTAAATATTTAGATGACTTGTGATTTGCAATAACTCAACATTGAAGTAATTATACAAAGCAAAAAAAAAATATGTAATTTTTAAATAATCTTTGTATAAACCTAAACAACTCTAAATTTTTGTAATAGAATCATTAAAACTCATGAAAAATTCTAAATTTATTATTTGTATTATATGTATGTGTTTTGAAAAACCTAACTATATAAACTTCTACTAATAAATTATAAACAATCTTTTGACAAGCGTTAAATTGTATCTTCAACAAACCCACTCTACGTGTATTGTAATAAATAATTTGATGAATAATTATGTGTGTTTTCAAATTAGCATAGGTCATCATGCTATTATCATCGTTCAAGGTAACAATTTCACTTTCATCAATATGATCTATTCAAAGTTGACTTTGGATTGACCCTTTATATAATAATACATAATCATAAATGGATGTGGAGTTTTAATCAAACTTGTTAGAAACAAAGTTTGATGCTTTTTGGTAGTTCACAAACATCATACATTAACAAGTAGTAACATTAATATTTTCAAATAAACTCAAAAATATTTTTTTACATAACCAAAAAAAATATACTTCAAATTTTGATGTCATAAAAAGATTTGATTTGTTTTCTTCTTTTCATTAGAACAATCAACTATTAAAGCTTGATGTAAAATGAAAGAAATTTTTGACACTAAGTTCAAATAATATAGTTTCTCTCATTTAATACCACAACTAATTGTCTATCTAGTTCGGATGTTGTTAAGCACACAATATTCAAGCCATTAAATTACCACACCAGATAAAGCTAGAGTTATTTAAGAAATTAACAAGAAGTTATAATTTAATGATAAAATAATTAGAATAAATTTAAATTTAAAGTATTAGAAAAGGTCAAAGAACCCTCTTCGATAACTAAGGTTGGAGTAATTTTGATAGTAAAAAGAAATTTTTACAAGGATGAATTAAATTATAAGACATGTTTAGAATCACATTATTGATTAATAACACCAAATTAATTATCCATACATCTTTAGAAATAAATGTAAGAATATTTAAAACCTTAAATTTGCAACCATTACCAATACTAAGGTTTTTTTAGCAACATTATCTTATATATTTGTTTTAACAATCTCCTATTTTTTTGGTTGGGAGATATATGTGTGTGTATATATCAGGAAATTAATTTAAATTCCTTTATAGAAAATGAAGAATTCTTTATAGACAAAACTATAAAGTCCTTTGGCACACAACTCCTGACTGGGAATTAAACCACTCGTATTATCCCGCTATTAATTTCCCCATGCTCCATGCACAGTCATACCTGAAGGTATATATTGGTTATTAATTAATCCTCTCCAAATTAATTTTTTTTAATGGAATATTTTCCTCCAAGATTGGTTGGCAGCCATTTACAATGCAAGCATATAAGATATTTTCAAAGACTTTTGACTTGTGATTAGTCATTTAGGCATTAAAAAAAAAAACCCTAAAAGAGTTCAAGATAACATTGTGGACTGTGAGAAGAAATAACATTATAGACTGCAACCATGTTTTCACTCTTTTTTTTTAATCCATTTTCTAGTTTGGTTAATAATTTTTTTTTAAATTTCTTCCTTGTTTGGGGCTTGAAGCTAATAATTTATTTCAATTAGCTATTCTCATGGTCTTGAAAAAGCATTTCAATGTTGAGTCAATCTGATATAATATATTTTAGTTTTCTTGATTTAAAAAAATTAAAATTTTTTGGATTAAATTTGATATAATAAAAAAAAATCATTTGAAAAAAACTATCATTCATGAAGTGTGATTTCTAAAATTTTGGTCCACAAAGTTTTCACATTTTTATTTTTTTATTGCCATGTTATTTAGATTTTAAATGTAGATACAAAACTTTATTTTGTTTATTGTTCACTCTTTGAATTTAAAAAAGGAAAGATAAAGTAATTAAAAATAGAAAAAGAAATTAAAAAATTACCTATTTGTCACTTTTGAGCAATAAAGAACACAATTTTAATGTTAATAGATTTCATTTGATTAAAAAAAATACCTTTTAGGGTTTTAATGATCCTTCTTCTTATCAAAATAAATAGATTGAGTTCCAAGAAATTTTTTTTGGGTTAGTTTTTCATTTTTTATGGATTAAAGGGTCATTTAATATTAGAAATGAGTTTACAAAGGTTCTTAAAGTATTTCTTAACAGTTTTCAAGTTAAAAAATATTGAAAATGAATTTGTATTTTTAGATTTGAAATTCAAACTCTGATTTTTCAGCTACCTGATGGTTGGAATATGAATTAGAAATTCATACATCATTTTTTTTTATTTGTTTTAAAAAATTAAACAAATGATGAATCATCTATCCAAATTAAGAAATAAATAAAAAAACTAGGTTTGCAAGCTTGTCCTTGCAGTCTATGATGCACCTGTCCTATTTTATTTTAGGCCATGTGTTACCTTAAATATGAATTTAATTAAATTTAATAAAAACAAAAGCTCATAAAAAGTAAATGATACAATATTATTCCATTAAATACTATTTAATTTTAAAATTTGTTTTAAAATGATATTATAGTATTTTTTTTTCCTTACAATATCATCAAGTGCTTCTTTTGTATAATCCTTCGTGATGTTTTTAAATCTTTTCTTACATTTTAATTAAATTAAATTATAATAAAATAAATAAATTTATATTTAAGATATTACTTTATTAGATATTTTTTTTTAGATGAGATTCTAGGTTTCTTTTTTTAATATTAACGATCATATCTTTAATTATTATATGCGAAATAGCTATGCATACTTTTTTTTTGTGTGTGTTTTCATCATGAATGAAGTATATTGTTAATGCCAATATTTGTTTTCAAATTAAGTTTGACAATGAATTATGTTTGTTATAAAAAAAAATATTTTTATCTAAAAAATATAAAAAAATAAATGAATAACAAGAGGTTTTGATGAGAAAATACATTTTTTCTTATTTTTTTATTTTTCTATCTTTCATACAAATATTTTTTTTATTATTGTATAATTAATCAAAAATAGATTCCAAAAAGCTCCTCATAATAGCATCGAGCATTATAATGATGTTTTCCTTTCTAATACATTGACATTAAAAATATCAAAGCATAATGTTTTTGTTTTTTTATTAAAATTTTTTTGGTTGTATAAACAATTGTCTAAAAAATAATTATTTTGGTAAAAAATAATTATTTTGGTAAAAAATATTGATAAAAAAGAATGTATTAATAAGATGAAATATTTTTAATTAAAAAGATACATTTTTATAAATAAATTGTTTAAGATATTTTTGATTTTTATCCAAATTGTTTTGGGTTTTTATTGAGTGAGCAACATAGCTTGGAAAATAAAAACTTTATTTCTTGTTGACATTTATTAATTTTTTATTGTTTTAAATCTAATTACATGTTTCCATGTAATTAGATAAAAAAATAAAAAAGATATAAATGTCAAGTAGAAATAAAGTTTTTATAAATCACTTATAATATAAGACTATAAAGATATAAATGTCAAGCGCGAACTAACCCAAATAAACATAAGATAAGAATAATTATTTATAAGATTAGTCTCACTCAATATAACAAAAAGAATAAATTAACATAGATGGTCAGTTTTGACTAGATTTATAAAGATAACTAAGTTGCAATATGTGAAAGATGACATGGATTAATAAATATACTAAAACTATAAACCCCAGCCTAAAACTAAAACTATATATATATATAATGAGGAAATTTTTAATTAAAGGAATAAAGAATTAATATTTAATATTTAATTAAAATGTGAAATTCCATGAGAAAACATGAAAATGAAAAAAATAATAAGTAAAAATACTAGAAATTAAAAATACATTTGGGTCAAATATTAAATTAATAGGTGTTGGTGTTTTGGTTCTATTGGAAAAGAGATAAGTATGAAAATAAAAATATAAAATATGTCTAAAATAAAAAAAATTTTCAATGAATGATTAATATTTGAAATGGTTTAGATGACAAAATAGTTATTTATTGGTTGAAACTTAAGTTTTTAATAGGAAGTTTGTTTGGAGTAGAGCCGATTCTTTTCGGAGCACATACCACATGAAAGGTATGGGCATGTCCCCACTCTATAATTACTATTATGTTTTAAAAACATTGATGAAAGATTAATATTTACGTATTAATTGTTAATTCTAAAACAATGCAAGTTGTCATTGAAAGAACTTAATTGTTTTTATGTAGTGAGATAATAAATTTTAAGAATTGAATTGTTTTTGGAGCATGATAGTAATTGTCTTTGGAGCATGACAATAAATTTTATAAATTGAATTGATTTTAGAGCAGGATAATACATTATAAAATTTTATTCATCTTTAGGGCAAGAAATTAAGATCCTAAAGATTAAATTCCCTTCAAGAAGGTTATTAAAAAATATTATGAAAATCAATAACATATGTCATTAAAGTAAAGATATAATTATAAAAATTGAATTCAATATTTTCAAAAAGTGATGATTATTTTTCATGTTCAAAGAAAATTAAAGGAAATAAGTAGAAATAAGAATTGTATATTGTGAATGATAAGGATAAAAATATTTGATTGTTGATATAAAGACTATAAATTAAGGAGATTAAAATGTCTTAAATGTTTAATTGTAATAACACATGTATATTTATATTTTGTAATTTAATTATATTTTATAGTTACTTGAAAAATGAAGAGTTTTTAGCATGTAAACTTTTGAATTATTAAAATTAATTAATATAATCCTTAAAGTAAATTGATCCTTAAAATTATTTTTTTTAATTTTTTTTATTGATTATGTAATGGTAATGTACTGTATGAATTGTGTGGAGAGTATAATTTAAAAAACCAAATTGGATTTAAGTATGAATTTGGATGGGAGGTGAGCCTAAGACCATTTTAATTTTTTTTGAAATAAATACACACACCTTGCTTCCAATAAGATGCTTCAAATAAGATTCAATTCAAGAAAATAAAATTTTGGATAGTGTTATGTACTGAGGAAATGTTGCTGAAATTTTATTGAAAATAAATAAATTTAATAATTATACAGTCTTTTCTATGATAATAAGTTCGCATAGTAAACTAACATGGTTATATTTACATGTGTGCTACATTTATGAATCAATGCCCGTCAAAAATTATAATATAATTTAAGGGTCGTTCTAGATATAGAAATGATAACTATGTAATTTTTGTAAGTTTTGAATTTTATTGACATTAACATTAGCTATCTCTCTTGACATATGTTTTTTCATATAATTTTCCTTTATTTGAATACTTAACACATATTGTTTACAACTCTTAATCTTAATTTTTGTGTAAATTAACCCAATATCAATAATTGTTTTTTTTTCTTGCTCCATCCCATATGAAATTATATGGGTTTTTTTTCTACCACCATTTAGTTTTGGTTTTTTTTTTTGTTAATCTAGAACATATCGTTTCTTCTTTTAGTTTTTTCTCTCTTAAAGACTACCCGTCGTTTAAACTCTATTTTTTTCTCTCCACAATCCATTGTCTCTTCCCATTCACTCTATCTTAAATCTTCTTTGAATAACATTTTAGGTGTGGATGGAAAGATTGATGAGTTTTAGCATTTTTTTTACAATATCTATCTTTCCTCCATCTCTTTTCATCATAAAAGATATTGGAGGTTTCTTTGATCTTATTTTTCTTTTCTCTTTCTTTCCTTCTCCTCCTCCTCCTTCTAATCTTAAAAGAAATTCATAAGGTATCATTATGCCACCAATGTTCCTAAATCATTGAATTATTTTTTGTCTTTCAACTACCACCCAAAAGTCTCCTAATCGAGGTTTGGCACATAAATGATGGTGTTTACATGTATTATTATTTTTAAATTAAATATTCTTACAGATAATGTTGGTGCAAGTAACTCTTCTTTATGATTTCTAATAGTCTGCCTTTTGATTATTCTCTCTCCTAAACTTTGATTTGAATTTTCTTTTGATCTCTAGAACTTCATAGTTAATTAGCTTGTGATTAGGGATTTTTTTCAACAAAAAAAAGAAATATAACAATCAACAAATCTAGGCTTATCAAAAATCTTATATATGCTAGGTAAGATTCTCGTGTTTGCATAAGTTGTTTAATTTGTATATATTTACTTGATTTCCTTTTGGAGAGTTCTTGATATAATTAATTTAAAGGAAACAAGTTGGTCTTTGACTAGCAACTTTATAGTGTTTTTATTTGTTTATTTTTATTTTTGTTATATCGTATAAAGTTATGTAACATATATGCATTTTCTAAGGACTTAGATGATGATGATGATGATGCTAGTTATACATACATACATACATATATACATACATGTGTGTGTGAAACCCTAATTAGTCAATGAGAATTCTATAATACGTATTTAGTTATGCAAAATAAAAGATATTATCACCCTTAAAATATCCTATTTTAGTTCTTAAATTGTCTTTGGAAGTGGAAATTTCCTTTCTAATGATCCTCATATAATCTTAACATAATCAAAGAGTTGATGTCTTATACCAAGTGTAGGAGTGTCAAAGTAATAAATAACCCAGCAAAACCGGGATCGGTCCACATGAAGGTTAACTATATATATCTAACAAATAGTTAAAAAAAAATCTTTAAGATGTGAGATTAATGTGAGGATTAAACAATGATAAAAACATATGTAAAGGTTAGAGGATTCATTAATGTTATTAAAAACAAGTATAATATAAACTCTTTTTATTACTCAACTAGAAACTATACACAAAGGAGATTCCAATAAGATAATTTATCCTTAATAGTTCATTATAAATTTTTAACATGATCATATTAATTATCTTATTTTAGTAACACCATACTTTTAAATATTGTCAGGAATTCATGATTCTAACTTATATTAACAACAAATCAAGTTCCTCTCATAACAACATTGTCAGCTGAAAACTATGAAGGATCAAATATTTATTATACCAAGTGTTATACAACACAAATTTAGATTAATCATTTAACAAGCAAGGTATTAAAAATTATTAAGATAAAAAGATAAAACATATTAACAACAAATTTTCTTGGATATAAACATTGAAATCCATGTTGAGTTTATATAATTAACTTAGTTAGACATAATAAAGAAGAAGAATATAAATAAACAATATAAGAACATAATTATGACATAAGTTAACTAAGAGTAGTAAAAGAAATTAAAAGCATAAATAAGAGATAATTAATGAAAATAAAAAATGAAATAAAACTTTGACATTAGAAAGAGAGAAATCAAGAAAATGATTTTGATTTGAAAACTAAGATGTCTAAATGTATGACAAATATCTTTTTTTATAGAAAAAACTATTCATTTGATAATTAACTATTAAATTAATGGTCAACTAATGACTTAGTGGACTTGGTGGTTTAGGAGATTTGTTTTTTAGATGAAATGACATTTCAACAATCAGAATTTGGCAAAATGGTATCATAAAAGTTGTAGGAATCTCTATCAGCTTTTCATTAAAAAAAAATGAGCTCATTTAAACTTCTAGAACTCGAAATATGGACTGAACATTGAATAGTATCTAAGCTACGAGACAGATTTAGACTTCTTTTTTTATGCTAAGATTTGAACTTTAAAATAACAGAATTGAGTCTTGGATTCCATGAATGTTTTAGGCCTATGTTTTAACTTTCTAATCATATAAACCATATTGAAATTCAAAATCTATAGTTTTAGATATAACCCAATGACTGAATAATGTTTTAGTTTGAATTGAACCAGGATGTCTTTTTTAATCTTAGTCTTTTCTTTATCTTTTTAATTTTAATAGTTACCCACATTGATCAATCCTTTAAATTGTGAGATATGTCTGCATTTGAAATGAACATTTACTATAAATTAAAACTATCTTATATTATTATACTTGTTATTATAAAACACTTAAGTTAGGAAATTTAATGATACTTTAAGTGCAATATGATGATATAAAACCTTAATAAGAATGCATTTTGAAGTACTAATCAAATATAAGCTTGTTGAGGTTGAATGGACTAAAATATGATATGAGCAATTAAATACAATTAGTGAGAATATATTAGCTGTAATATTGCATCCCCAATTATACCAAAAAAGGATGACTAAAATGTATGACAAAAAGTTTGACTAAAGGAGTTCAAGAAAGGAGGTCTTGTGTTAAGAAAAATTATACCACTACTTGGTGAAGATCATAGTAAGTAGGCACCAAATTATAAAAGTCCACATGTAGAGAAAAAGGTATTTTTAGGAGGAGTATTAATACTACCATGAATGAATGAAGAAGATTTGTTTAGACTTGTAAACTTTTATTTTGAAAAGAAATATTATTTATGATATATAAGTTTTCATTAGATCAATAAAACGAAATTCTCTTTGCATCTCTTTCATTTATTTCACTTACCCATAGATGTTTGTAAATGATAAAGAATTTATAAACACACCTTTATAACCTTACTTGATCTAATAGACTTAGCTCATTTCTTTTACAAAAAAATCTTTTTTCCTATAAGATTTTTTAAAAAATAAACTTGCTTTTAATTTTAAAAATAATTTAATGTTTGTTAAAACAACATTTGATATCCTATTTATAGAATGATGAATGACAAATGAGTTAAACAACTCTTTTACTAAGGTGACCAAATTTTAAACTAGAATATATAAATTGAGAAACGAACAATCACTCTCTCACCATGTCTCTCGAGCTATGTTTTATTTATATGCATAATAGTATATAGCGGATTCAATGATTATGGACTTATGAAATGCATTCTTTGCAAAGTTCAATTTATTATATAGGACGAGGTCAAAGGTTATTGGATTTAATCATTTGCACTTGAAATGAGAAAATACCATTTTTTTATCTCTTTCACATTCAAAAATGTATATATCATTTGTTCCTTTTGAGTAAATTTTCTTTCATGAAAAATCATGACTATAATTACACTCCACACTAGTGGCAATTGAAATTTCAAAGATCATTAAATCATAAGAAAGCCAAAAGGCAAAACAAGCCTAAAAAACTTAAATGCTAGGAGCATCTCTAGATCAAAAGAAAAGGAAAAAGTCAAAACAAATGAGAATGCCTTACCAAAATAATAAAAAAAGCAAATCAAAGAAATATAGGAAAAGAAAAGGATTGAAAGACATAATAAGCCAAGTTGATGATGATGATCTTGAATCTTTAAAACCTCGAAACCCTTTTTTTAAACTTTATAGATACTTTTCTTTCATAATCAGGATGCTAGATATTCATTTTTTTTCTTTTTCTTTTTGTTCTTTCTATTTTTTAAAGGTTACTGTGATGTTGAGTGTGACAATTTAAATATTAAAAAAAATATCATCTTGGAGTTTTTTTAAACCAAACCACACTTTTACTAGTTGTTTGGGTTGCTTTTAGACCCACTAACTCAACTGGGTCATGTAGAATCAATTTTTGTATAAGTTAATTTTAAACCTAGACTAAGCAAAGAGTGATGTCAAAAGTTTTAAGGTTGACCTGTTGGTTTGGGTTTAATAACAATGATAAATAGTTATTTTTAAAATTATATTTTTCATTTTTTTGATTGAATCCTTTTTTATATATAATTTTATCCTTCAATATTTAATTGATTTTGAATTAATATTTACAATTTGCTCTTTTTTTTTTACTTTTTATGAGGTTCTTGTTGTCTCAAATAAAAGTCCTAGTATTTGATTTATATTTAATTTTGCAAGCGTTTATTTTTTTTCATCATATCATTACGTTAAAAATCATTTAAATAAACAAAGTTGTAAAATCAAATGGAGTCTATAATCTAAGTCATAAGTTTTGTGGTTTAAGTCGTGAATCCCAGATCAATCTATTTGCTGCACATGACACATTATTTTCAATCCTTAGCCAAGAGTTGGTGCCTAAACTCTTGGATTTACCCCCACAAGAACCTTCATGCTACATAAATACAAATTAAATTTGATAGTAAGTGTATATAAAAGTTTACTTTTTCCCAGAATTTGATGGTCACGATCTTTTACTGAAAAGGGCTCAAATAAGTATTAGACTTGTATTGTTGTCTCAATATAAGAAAAAAAAATGTCATATTGAAATTTCAATTAAAGCTAAACCACACATTTTACTTGTTGTATGAGTTACCTTTAAAATGTTGACTAGATTATGTTAAGAAAATTCTTATATGATTTAATTTAAAACTCAACTAGACAAGGAGTTGCAATGAAAATTTTTAATGTTGACTTATTAGATCAAGTTTAATAACAATGTCAAAGAGTTTCACACAATATGGACTTTTATATGAATCTTTTTTTAGGTTCAATTTTTTTTCTTGATTCTACATGCACATTAATGTAAGCTAAAAAAACTAATATTATTCAAAATACTAAAAAATTTGAAGTTTACTATTGTGCTTCACTATTCATATCTTTTTTTTTGTTTCATTTTGGCATTTTGTTTTTTAATTCCATCGTAACACCTTTGGTTGTTTTTGCTTTAATTATTTTCGTGATCTAATTTAATGAGATAAAGTTTGAAATTGTAGGAGAAAAACAAAATCAAAAGTGAGAGAGCTGCAATATAAAACACATGAATAAAAATCATGATTAATTTATCAAATTTTTTTACTTTGTCCCAAAAAATCATTTTGTTTATTTTTCATTTTCTAAATTTAAAAGATGAGAGAGAATTTTAATGAAAAATAAAAGAGAAAAGAGAAAATTATTGGTTGATTATATTCTAGGAACCAAAATAAAAAATCTTTGTATGATTGACTCATCTTTATGAGAGGAATTCAATAAGGGTATATTTCGACCTCCAACTTGCTTGAAAAAATAAATTGGAATTGATAAAGTTTTTATTTTTCCCGGTTTGATTATGTATTTTTAGATGAATTTTATGATGTTTTAAGTTGACAAATTAGTTTTTTGATATTATAAGGATGTTTGTTGGTTGAAAATAGATTAGAATTTAAAATTTAAATTTAAAATTCCAATCTAATTTTTTAACCACCTCTTCATTGATTATAAATTTAATAAGTACATGCAGTGGTCTATTTAATATTTTTAATTTAAAAAAATTTTATGAAGTGTTTTAGTATCTGTTTAGTGGTAAGGTAGATATTATATTTTAAAATAACATATATTTTTAATATTTTTTGCTCGAAAATATTTTAAAATAACATATATTTTATAAAAATTTATTTTTAATATTAACACGTAAAAATAATTTAAAAATATTAAAATATTAATTTAAAATAAAATGAAATTCAAAATTTTTTAGAAAGAGAGTCAGACCAGCGAACATGTTCTATCATCTCGTATTATTATAAAATACTTGGATAGATTTAACTAACGGTCGACTCCGTCTTTTGATTAAAGGGTACATTCAAAAACAAATTCAAGTGTTGGGCAAGGATGTCTAAAATTATGGTTGAACGGGGTTAAAAAAAAAAAGGATCGGCGTCAAATAGCGAATCACAAAAGTGCCCTTACATAAGAAGGCGAAGAAGGAAACCCAGGAGGGAGGGCATTTCCATCATTCAACAAGTAAAAAACTCAAAAAAGATTTGAATTCACAGAATCGGGGTTTTAGGGCTCCATTACAGTTTAGACCCAGACGCGGCGATAGCTCTCTCCTCAGCTAACTTGCCTTGAGGAGGGAAAAATCCCTAAACTCACAGGTACTCTCTCCCTTTATCTCTTCCGAAATTCCCATTGCTTGTCTAAATATTTTGCTGATTGATTTCTGCGTGCTTTAGGTTGTAATAGAGAGGAGAGGTTTCCTTTTGCTTGGTGTGTCGTTAGAAGAAGAAGAAAGAAAGAAAGATGAGTTTAGTGAATAAATCCTCTGGGAGGCAATCCTTGTTTTTCCAAGATTTGGCATCACCTGTTTCTGCTGGTAAAGGGAAGTTCTCGACTCCAGCTCAGGCTGCTGCTGTATCTGCTCTATGGCGTGACAATTTTGGGGGTTCCGATCTTCCTCCTCCTCCCTTTTACACCTTGGAGGACCGTTCGGAAATCTCTCCCGAGTCTGGGATTCCTGATTACCCTTTGTCTCCTGACATCAAATCTCACCCTACAACATCTCCATTTCAGTCTTCTGGGAGGGAGTTTGGTACTCCCCCAAAAACCAAATCCGAGGCTACCACTTCCTTTGCTTTGGTCAGTGGGCAGAACACTCAACAGGGTTCTCCGATTTCGACTTGGTGGTCACCGTCAAAAGCTAGAAGCAGCGAACACGAAGACAAAGGTAAAGGTTCTCCGGTTGAGGGTGTGGTTCAGCCTGGTGCTTTAATCACACTTCCACCGCCTCGAGAAGTTGCAAGACCGGAGAAGCATAGGAACTGTGTGCCTGCAGGTAACCTTGACGAGGAAGAATGGGTTACTGTTTATGGGTATTATTTCATCTCCCTTTTTATATGCACCCATTGATTTATTATTTCTTGTTTTCCTCTCTTAGCATTTTATCATGTATTCTGATGTTACCTCCTTTTCCTTGCTATCTTCTTTCTGTACTATCAAATGGATATCTACTCTAGCTTGAAAATATGTACTGGGCATTTAGATTGTCAGATTTTCACAGGTGCAGATAACGTTGAATTAGGGCTGTTTTTTGTAGTGTTTAGATTGGTGGCTTTATGTACTCTATAATAAAAACCACAACTAAGCCTCGGTACCAAACTATTTGGGGCTGGTCTTACTATGATAGGGATGAAATATGGTTGTTGTGCAAATAGCTTTCCATGTTTGCTGTGTCTACCTTGATATGCCTACAACTCTTGTCAAAACTACTGGAAGATCTCTACAATGCTGACAGTTAGAGCCTTAAAGGTTACTTATGTTAAGAGAAATCAAAGTTTCGAAATTATGCCTAGTTTATGATTTGTGATTATTTCTCAATCATTAGGCTGAAAATGAACAGAGTTGATGAAATATCTTCACAGGAATTAGTCAAAGATATGATAGCATTGAACCCATCATATAAATCATTAAATGCAAATTTGATCTTTTTTTTTAACTGAACTTTCTGGGGTATCACCTTCTGAATTTGAATTAGACTGAGGGAGGATATATCTTGTCAATTATAGAATGGAAGTACTTTGATTCAAGTGTAAAATTGAATTAAACAAGCAAATCTGATTCTCATTTTATTATCTATGCCTGTGGTGGAGGAGTGCAATCTAAATGCTAGTATGCTGCATATAGATAGTTAAATAAGTTTCAGAATCATGCATCATCATGAGATAAAATTTTGACATAAAAGCCACATTCAACCACTAAACAAGAACACATAATAAGTTACCATGCTATATTTAAACTGATTTTGGAATTGTTTTTTATGTTTGTTATCCGTGTAAAGGAGCTAGCAGGGTGCAATTTAATTGTTTCAGCCATCCCATAAATGATTGCTTTTTTGGACAGAATTCCAGATTATCGTTTTCTGTGTGACAATTAGAAAAGAAAATAAGCTAATTTAAGCTCACATAACACAAATAAAAAAATATTGAAATTTTATGCTGGATGTGATGAGCAAAGT
Organism: Populus ilicifolia; assembly: GCA_015708895.1. Taxonomy (NCBI): domain Eukaryota; kingdom Viridiplantae; phylum Streptophyta; class Magnoliopsida; order Malpighiales; family Salicaceae; genus Populus; species Populus ilicifolia. The sequence continues at coordinate 57,049 of SRLM01001084.1, forward strand.
CAATTTATTGCCGTTAAATTGCTTATGCTGCCACTATGAGAGTCATAGAGAAGCCCCTTCTGTGGTATTTAAGTCTTGCCTGTAAAATCCTCTGTATCATCTGCTCATGCAAGGTTGATTATCCGATTCCAAAGAAGTTCTCAACCAAGACTCCTACAAACTTGCAATTTCTGATTATAAAGCTTAAATCCATCTAAAGAAGAAGATGACATGAGCTGCTTTCTGTAATCACAAAAACAAAATGAGATGGAGATTTTGAGCAATGATTGGTTATTTTATTGAAAGATGTGTTAATGAGGTGGGGTACAGAATGGGAGAATTGGTCCATTTAACCATTTTTGAGATTTAATTGAGAAACAATGTTTGGCTTCTGAGATGGAGTGTTTTAAGCCAAACCAATGATGATTGCAATTATTTGTTGCTATTCATTTCTAGTTGTTGGATGGTAAATGAAGTTCTTAAAAGCATGCAGCCAGGAATCTGAAGCCTTGGAGGCTTGTCTATTATTATTCTTTATTAATCTATGTCGCAAGTTGAGAAATGTCCTCGATTTCTCCATGTTGTTTCTTTACATTCTAGATATATACCACTTATTGGAAATATTTATTTTTCAGATTTGCTCCAGGTGATACCAATTTAGTGTTACGGGAGTTTGAAAAATGTGGTGTGATCTTGAAACATGTTCCTGGTCCAAGGGAAGCTAACTGGATGCACATTCTCTATCAGGTTCTACTCGTTTTCCTTGTATCATCATTTGAGAGGCTGTTCTTTTGTTGTTGTTTTTTCATGTCATCGTTGCAAATTTTCTTTTGGCTTTTGGCACTTTTATGGTTCTTCTATATAAATGAACAATTGCATCTCAGAAACATATGCTAACTGAGCTTAAATGTTGACAAAGTTGGTGTACATATGAGAGAATTTGAAACTTTCAGGAGGCTTAACATTTCCTCAATTCTTTGTTTAGTGGGAATATGAAAGTGTTCATGCATACCTGTTTGGTTGTTTCATGATGACTTCTAATCAACTAAGTTCTTCTGTAGATTCTCGCTATCACCCAATATGATATATTATTTGCATAATATGGTTGCTACAGAATGTTCACCTGATATACATACATCCTTTGCCAGTTTTTTGAAGGGTTTGAATTAGGTTCTGGACCCTTTTGAGGGAGTAGTTTATTCAGCCATCATTTCTCAGATCAACAAGTGACCTGGGTTCTTATTAGTCCTCTTACCCTAATTTGATTGCATAAGCTTGCAGAATGAATACTCTTTGTTAGCAAGAACACAATTGAGACAAAAATTAATAAGCTGCTTCTGTCTGGTTTTTGTTCTTCCTCTTGCTTTTTTTTTTCTTGGCTTATTGTCCCACGTTTGCTTCATCTTTTTTCACCAAGAATTGTGTTTTATATATCTACTATTATTATATACACTGTTGACAATCTTATCTGTCCAACTGTTTTGGTCATTGTGCTTTATACCTATATGTTTTATCCAAAAGTCTTCCGGAACCTTTTCTATTTGCTTCTTTGTATCAGAAATTGTGCACAACTTTTTCTGATACTTTTAGCCCATGGTATCAAGGTGTTACATGATTTTGAGTCTGCTCCATGTCAAAGCTTATGAATTGTGATTTAGTGGTCTGTCCTTTTGCTATGTGTAGAGTCGAGCTGATGCTCAGAAGGCTCTTAGCAAGAATGGGATGCAAATCAACGGAGTACTAATCATTGGTGTGAAGCTAGTTGATCCAATGCAACGCCAGGCTTTGAATGAAAGAATTAACAATCAGGGATTCATGACCTTACCCCCACCATCATCAACTAGAACCCCAGAGTCGAATGCATTAAGAGCCTCTCCTCGCCCCCACTATCTTCAAAATGGCAGCACCAGTGCCCGGCAGTCAGGAGGTGTGATTGCTTCCCCAGCAAAGTCCATGGTATCCAAAATCTTTGATGTTATGTTTGGCATTTAGGTTAGAAGTTTGTGCTGATCCAAAAGGCCTTTTTTTATATCTTGTTACAACCAATAGTATAATTGTTTTCGGCAACTAGAATATAACAGAGTGTTTTTTGTTTCGTTGTCTTTCCCATGTGAGAGATATTTGTTATATTCCTTGACTTTAAAATTGTACTAAGATTCCTATTTGAAAAAACAAAGAAAAAAACTGTACTAAGACCTGCCTATGGGAGTTTCACGTGATGGTTAGCATTATTTTTGCTCAAATAGCCTTATGATACTGCTCAAACGTTGTGAAATGAAATGTGTTGTCATGGTGAATTTGGAAGATAATAGAAACCAAACCTTTTTTATTACTCGTTAAGTTGATATGGAAGCAATTATTTTTCTGTTGTTATAATTACTATAATTTTTAAAGTAGGAGAGGAGAAGTGCATTTTTTGCTATGGTAGCTTATATACTCTCTTCTGAAAGGGAAACTGTTTGAAGTTTGAGCGTAGATAAGAGGGAAGCCTTCCTATGGGAGTTTCACGTAATGGTTAGCATTGAAACGATCTGTTTTTCAGCATTGCAGTTTCACACTTTTTGATAATTTGGGCTGTCAAGTCTTGTATTCTAGCAAGCTTCATTTAAACCCAGGTTGGAATGATGTGATTTCAGACAGGCACTGTAACTAGGCTGCAAGCGGAAATTGATTACTTCCAGATTGTGGACAGGAAACGCACCGGAATCTCGCGAATGATAATTGTATTCGCGTCAATGGGTCTGGTCATGCTTACGACGAGAGGTTGTTCCAGAAAAGGATGATTATGAGGTGAAATATAACACAACAATGACAAATAATAAAATAAACTAGAAAGAGAAGGGGATGTCTACAGTGTACATTACTATAGTTAGTGTAAGAGAAGGGGATGGCTGCTGATGTATTAGGGTATTTTTATGATTTAGGGGCATTCATGCCTTTTCACCTTTAAAGCTCTTACATGACTGCCCTTGAAGTTGAAGAAAATTGACTTTGGTCCAGGTTTTTTTCAGTTTTTTCCACTTTTTTTTTGTTAAGTGGGATAAGGTGAAAGTTTATTCTTTAATATTTAATTAATATTAAAAAAAAATGGATACATATGTTATACTGTAGAATAATAAATTTTTAAATTTTTTTTGTTGTTAAGTTATTTTAATTTTATAATTTAGTTTATTGGTTTTATGAATTAATCCATATTAACTTGATTATTATTACTTAAGTTATATATTTATTATATTAGTTTGGATTAATTTAGATTGATTTTTTTTTATTTTTTAAATCTAATTTTGTGCTTTCAAAGATTTTTTTTCCAAGTTATTGTAATTTTTTTTGTCGATTTACTATTATTTTTTATTTTTATCATAAAATCAAAATAAAATTAATTTATTAGATGCTATAACTGGAGTAAGTTTTTTTATTTCCTTAGAATACTCTTGCAACATCTATACATTATTTTTTTACAAAAATAAAATAAAATAAATGTAGATCATGTGTGCCCTAGTCTAGTACTCTCTATGCCCGAGGATGTTTCCCTTCATGTGAATTAATAACCAATTTGCCTAACAATTTCAATGAGAATAGACACCATCCGCCACCTATGTTTCATGGTAGGCTACAAAAAATGGAGCTTGCACCGTTGGCCATTTGCAAAGCTGATAAATGACCTCCAATTCAAGTGAGAAATCTCGACACCCAACACATATTTTCAAACTACTCAAGGCTACATCCGATGTCTGCCATAGACCAAGACAAACTCTCCATGCACGACGCCTCAACCTTGCACAAGCATCAGTAACAATCAACAGCCCTATGCTGTCCGGTGCTTCCATCTCAGGAACATTCAGTCTCGGGCTCGGGGTTTCTGCATTGAACTTTGAACCAATGTCATGGTAGGTTTATTAGTTTCAGGGTTTTGGCTTTAACCTTTCAGAGATAATTTCATAACAGAGCCATGAAACTAATAAGATCTTCTCCCAAAACATTTATTATGGCCTGCAACATTCAGGGATTCCACCCAGAATTGCATCATCAAGTTCTAGGAATAACCGCCACCTGGAAATCCATCCTCTTCTCTAGACTATTCCAGCATTAGATACCAACTTACCATCACTGCTGCCATCTCCCTGAATTTTGCTGGGGTGACTGGGGACTCTGATGAGTGACACAACTTTCTTTATCTTTGATGACTCCAGGTTAGCTATTTTGTTCAACCCAACCACCAGTTTCTCGAAACAAAAAAAAAAAGGTAGAAAAAAAGAACAAGAACAGAAGACGAAACTTTGAATGTGCAGACAGTGAAAAAGATTGTATAGACCCCAATTCAATGGAGTTTAAACCATTACATACATAGTAGTTTAACAATGTACAAAATGTTCTTTTATCAAGGCTCGAGCCTTACAAGCACAAGCTGTATTCAATATACTTGTAGTTGATTTTGTAGACTTGTAGTTGATTAGTTATAGTTTACTTCTAATTACAGTGATTCAGCTTGGCAATTGACAAATAACATGGAAGAAATTATTGAAACCCATTAAACCATAAACAATGATATAATGTAGGTTGTTCTTCAGGCATCTATGGAGGATTTATGGCTCTTCTTGGATAGGAGAATCATCTTTATCCATAGCTTGTACTAACTGATCAATATCAGGCATCGTAGCAATCATCTTGCTTGTAATTTTTTTAGGTGGCATGATTTTTTTTATTAAGCTTAACACTATGTTGATCCGATAGATAAGAAGTTATTTCCATGAAGCATACGGTAAGTTGTAATTACATTACAACTCATGATATGTTCCTTATTCCATGTGTAATATATTGTTTAATATTATTACATTGTCTCTGTTTATTTTATTTTAAGTTCTTATTTAATAAGGGTGACCTAATCTAGTTCTATGAAGGAAGATAGGCAACCTGATATTAGAACCATGAAGGACTCCTTGAACCCACATAAAACAACACCTATCCCTTGTATTGTCCTCTCTATACAACCAATGTGTTTATTATTATATTAATGCAAATCGAGAGAGTAAAAACCCTTAAATTAATAAATAAGATAGAAATAACTAAATAAAATTAAAATCAAAATGAAAAGAACTTCATCAAATGATTATCTAAACTAAAAAACTAAATTAACAAGTAGATTATAGCATTGTATTATAGCTTTTCAATTAATAAATAGATTATTTATTTCTTTAATAAATTTTTATTCTTATTAAACTTTACTAATCTCACATAAGTTTTTTAATTAACAGCTTTCAGGGTTTAAAACCTTAGTTTATCTTACCTTCTAGTGCTAGGAACCATTTAGGTTGCTTCTTTCTCAAATTAGTAAACATAAAATATAGTTTATCTATCTAGTTTTTTATATCATCAAATATTACATTTATATGTTTGAACTATTATTGCATCGTCTATAACAAAAATAAATCATTTTTCTTCTCCTAAAGAGATGACCTACCAATGAAAGACATTTCAAATATGAAGTTTTATGTTAGTAAAAAAAAATAAAAATTCATACACAATCTCATGTATTTATATTTAATGGTATATCATTTTACTTATGTTTCACTCAAATTTTAACTTTGTTTTTCATGATAATATGCCTACCTTTATGCGTTGTACTTTTTGTGCTCCTCTATTTAGTTCTTTAAGGAACTAAACAAAAACAACTAAATATTCAACTCATAACGTCCAATCAAAGATTTTAAAAAACACGATAGCTAAGTGAAATAAAAATGAAAGTGAAAACAAAAATGAATACACAAATGAAACGAAAACAAATATAAAAATAAAAAAATAAAATTCAAAAAGGACTATAAAATTAATAAAAATCATAATAGACTCAAATAACTCGAGATCAAGCTTTCAAAAAATTTGAAAACTAATAATGCAATAACTGATTAAATATAAACTAATTTGCCACGCTTTTTAGGACTTGAATCAAAATCTTGTAATTTCAATTACCCGAAATCAATTTTCAAGTTAAACAATAAGTTACTCACTAATCAGACCTAAATTAAAACCAAACTAGTATGAATTATAATTTTTCCAAGAATCTAAAACTATAATATTAAAGATACTAATTGAGTTTATTGTAAGATCTAAGATTAAGAAGAAATTTAATAAACTAAGTCAAGATGTTTGAGTTAAAAAGGTTACAAGTCTAGTAGACTAGACCTTTATGTACTTTTTAGGCCATATTTGAAGGAGAATTGTTTTTTTTTTAAATAATATTGTTTGTGCTTGTGCATGAGGTTGCTCATACATTTGGTTTTTCATTAAACTATTTAGGATTTATCAAATATTAATTGTCTTTATGACATTTTTTCTTATACTTCCAGTTCTTGGTTCTTTATAATCAATGAGTTGGGGTCTTTCATCCAATAACTTTGATTTTTTAGTTTAGGTAATCATTGGTTCAATTATTTTTAATCTAATTTTAGTTTTTTAAAGTTATTTCTATCTTGTTTATGTGTTCAAGGGTTCTTACCTTCCTAATACACATTAGTTGATATCAAATTAAAGCTTTAACACATCTTTTATCTATTTATCTATATTTAAATTTTCATGTTATTTGCTTGTGTTTTTTTTTTACAATTATTAAATTATGGAACCTATTATTAAAAAATCTAGAGTTACTATTAAGTTTTAGTTGATTTTGAAATAATTTATTAAAAAAAAGGATGAAATCACATTAAAAAGTTTCTGCCATGAGTAGTGACTATACAACTAAATTTAGAATTCTTAGAAAAAAAATTGAAATTTTTTATTTCGTATACCAAAATTTATGATTACAAGGTATTTTTTGTTTTTATTTGGATTTGTATTGTTTAATTCTACACTAGTTTTAGGTTTTATAGAGTCAATTCTTTAATTTTATTATTTTTTTTGTATTCATTTTTATTTTTATTTTGTATTTGTTTTTATATTCATTTCTATTTTTTTCATGTTCGTATTTGTTCTGTTATTGAATTCATATTTATTTATTTATTTATTTTTTTCTTGATTTTCTTATGTCTTGAAATCTTTGGCTAGGCGTTACAAATTGAAATGTTTGATTAGTCTCATAAAGAACTAAATAGGATAGCAAGGGAGGTAAAAGATGACAATATGAGACTATCATCATGAAAAGCTAAAATTTGAGTGAAAAACGAGTGGAGTGACATACTATTGAATATAAACATATAGGGGAGAGACTTGGTTTTGTTTTTGGATAATATTATGCACATGTAAGGTTGCTTATATTCTTAGTTCTTTATTGAGCTTCCATAGTGATAGAGTGTGGGGTCCAACCAATAGACCTACCTATTAAGGTTAGGTGTTTTGGCAATGCATATAAGATGTGAAGTTCTAGGTAGAATGCATACAGGGGTTGAACCTAATACTTTTAGGATTCAATTGGCTTTTTATGCCTAATACAAAAAGGAGTGGACTAGGTTATAGTTCTAAGAGTAAGAGAAGAAGAATGGGGAAAGTGCTCCATATTACATTTGTTCAAGTTAGGTCAAAGACTCAGCCACCCTACTCATAATAGTATTGAAGCTCATAATTCCTTTATAGACACCATAATGCTTGACGGACAACATAGATCATACCGATGCACTATAGAGAAATATGGAAACTAGACAAAAAGGTACAATGTATTCATCCTAAATCATGGAAGAGGGAGGCAACTCATCTAAAATATAAGACACTATGGAATTGTTTTTATTTTAAGGGGGTTGATAGTCATGAGAAGGATTAAGGCAATAACTTTAAGGTTAAGGAACTCTTAATTACCATATTTTCTTTATGAGTTATGTTAAATGTATTTGACCTAGGGTCACTAATTTACTCTACTTCATTCTCTCCTTTCCATGTAGTCTATATTAGCTAGAGGGTCTTCAAACATCAAACCTTGCTACTTATCTTAATAAACTTGTGTTCCTTGAAGGGATTTCTTAGTTGTTGAAAGGTTGCTTAAAAGCAATTTATCAGGTATTCCTAATAAAACTTACAAGTAAACCATATATAAAGATGACACTTAAGGTTCTTATTTTCATTATTATATAATGATAATTGTTTTTAGAAATTATATAACATAATGGATTTATGATAAGATCATTTATTTACAATAGAATGGTATACAAAGTCAATAGATCTTAGTTAATACAAAAAAAAAACTACAAATGAAACCATTGAATTTAGAATATGGTAAACTATCTTCGGGATGGGGAACTAATCTTTTGATGGATGTCACAATGACTTTATTTACAGTATTCCTTTATATATATATAATGATGGAATTTAAATGAATTAGACTTCCAAGAATCACTAAATTCTAGCTTTTCAATACAAAGTGAAGCATTTTGGTCTTGTTTTTCAGTGCATTTTATACTAATTTATTTTGGTAGTTCTGATATAATCGAAATAGGGTTAAATTAGGATTTTGGCATAAAAATTTCTACTATTCAATTTTATGCTGTTAAGTATAACTCCAAATTAAACAGTTAAATCAAGCTAAAACTTTATCAAAATATTCAAGATGTATTTTTCTATATTAGGGTAAAATTTTAGGTGAATCGACATTTTAAAAGGACTTGTGATATATGTCAAAACAAGCTATATAAATTTTGTTATTTACTTTTTTTTGACCTATGAACTTTTTTATTTAGTAAGGATCTTTTTTCTACGAGAATGTGAGAGATTGTTTAGGGAATTTTCTAGTTCTAAAGGATCTTTAATGGGCTGCAACATAATTTACAAGTGTTGCAGGAATTCATTAATATTCTAGAATTTTTTTTCTATAAGGATTTCATATTTATCCTAGCTACAAAAAAAGAAAGATTGATAGTATTTAATGATGTAATAATTATTTTATTATTTTTTTTTATGTTTGGGCTTTATTATACTTTGTTTTTAGCTAGGATCTAAGACTTGTTTGGATCAGATCATGAGTTCTTTTTAGTTTACAGTTTTGAGTCAGTTTTATAAGTGGACCAAATCAGTCTATTAGGAGTAATTTTTCAAAAACTATTTAAATTCATATAACCTAAATTTTCACAATCATTGATGAATATTACTTCTAAAATTTTCAACTTTAATGAGTAGGAGTAATTCTTACATTCTTTAGTTTTTGAATAAACTAAATCTAACTTATCAAAGATTAAATGACTTCATGATGTCATTCTACTTCATTCCAATACTGTTGGTGCCTTAGGATAGATTTCTATTGTGTCAACTCCTATCATATCTCGATCTTAATTGTGAGTTACATGACCACGTGATCACAATGTTCGTATCAAATTTGATTGTGAATTTTTTTTCTTTCTATATTTCTAGAATATGAGTGTGCAACTTATTATAATAAATCTTATTGATAATAGAAAATAAGTTTGTTATCTTATGAGATGGTTTTTGATTTTGTCAGGTATTTATTCTAGTATTTAAAACATAAAATATATGAAATGAATTACAAAGTATACAGCTATGATTCATACTTAACTTAATATTAAAATCCTACTTATTGGATTCAAAAAAATCTTAAAGAGTTAGAAACTATAAATTAAAAGATTTTTTTCTATGTTTATTTTGATCAAAAGATAAACCTTTCTTTAGAATTTTAGTTATTATATTTATTTAAAGTGATGATACAAGGGTTCTTACTCAAGGAATCCTTGTACTTAGTTAATTTAAATATTTTATTGAATCATCATGGTTCTTATAGAACCATGAATCTATGGTTTTCAATAATTTATTGTATCTTAACAAGAAAATTCCTATTATAAAGAAAAGACCAGTAAAACTATATTTCATATAAATAAAAATACCATGAAAAAAGGTAAATAAAAGATTTAAGAGGCCTGTAATGATAAAAATTAACAAATAAATGAGATGACTTGATATTTTGGTATATATCTACAAAGGATAGTTTGCGGATTTTTTTTTTGTATTCAAAAGGATTCTTATATCATAGGATTAAGAAGTCTCTATTATAGATATTTGTTTTGACTAGTATTTGAGTGTTTCTATTTGAGTGTGCGAGATGAAATTATCATTAATGATTCTCAGAGGCTCTAATTTACCTATTTTAGTAAATTTTATGATTGGTTTAAAGAACATCTTATGATTTAAATGATTGCAGATGATATAACTAGCAAATAAGTTCCTCATCATATAAATATATTTTATTCTTTAAAAGGAATTACACTTACTTCTTTTTTAGTATAAGTAGATATAGGGTTTGTTATGACTTTTTACTATTGCCCGACATTTACTGAGGTCTTTGCTTCTATTTATAATGGTTGAAGCTAACTTCGGTTGGTTAATCCAATTAGTTTATTAATGGCTGACAAGTGTGATGGTCTTAATAATGATCCTGTATGTATTTCATGTATGGATTTAAAAACCTTATGAATTGACTTGGGTTACATGTGTGGTTCTTGCTATATTAATCGTATCCTTTAACATAATTAGTTATTCCTTGTCTTAGGATCAATTTGGTTATTGGGCAATAAAAATTATTATAGACGTGCTATAAGCTATTCTAGTAATACGCATCATAAGTTATAAGACTATAACAGATTATAACTACTCAATAGTTTCAAAATAGTTGTTCCTTAGAGTTAGGAAACAATTTCAAACTATTCTATATTTTAGAACCTCAAACAACCATTTGTTATCCTAAATGTATATTTAATTGGTACAAAAAGGTATAAGAAATCAATCAATTTCCTAATTGTAATATGATATCAGAGCCAAAGACCTTTAATTTCAAGTAGTTTGGTGATGTTAAAAATATTTGGTGGTGCGGTGAGGAGGGATTTACAATGGGAGTAAAGATTCTATTGATGAGGTAGACAGTTGTGACAAAGATATAAGTCTAATAAGAGAAGGGTAATGGAGCATGAGTAATAAGGGAAAGACCTATTTTGACTATATAAAAATGTCTTCTTTCCAAGTAATCATTGTGTTCACGGGTGTGAGGTGGAGTGTTGAGATGAGAGATACTATTAGTTGAAAGAAAATGAGCTAAGGAGATGAATTCACCACCTTTTTTAGATTAAAAGGTTTTGACGGTTGAATTGAAGTGTTTTTCAATAATGACTTTGAATCTTATAAAGACTTATTTGATATTAAATTTGTCTATGAGTGGCTAAGTTCCTCTTATTTGATTGTTTGTTCCACAATAATGACCACTTTATTTGATTGTCACTATAAATTAGGACATCCTACCTTTTCAATTCACAAACATAGTTTATAGTAATTATTTAGGCTTATCTTTCTCTTTTTCTTAATTTCTTAACCGTAAGTAGTGTAAGCCGATTTAATTTTTTTTTCCTTTTTTTTTCCTGTTCTTTAGCACTCATGGCTACCGAATCTGACCCTACAACCATCCTTAACACTAATGAACCATAACATAACCCACCTAACGAAACTCAACTTCCTCAATATCCCCAACCACAACCCCATTACTACACATCCCAATGTCACCTACTTCTAACCCAATCAAAACTCAGTTTTCTCAATATCCCCAACCACAACCCCACTACTACACATCCTAATGTCACCTATTTCTAACCTAATCAAAACTCATCTCAGTCCAACTCACTCAATGGCAACTTAAGTAAAAAATCACATTCATAAACCAATAACTAAAATGAATCTTTTCACCCAACTCTCAAAATCTAGTGACTTTAAACTAACAACCATGACTAAAGCCCTTATAGATCTAAAATAGCATCAAATCATGTTTGAAGAGTGTGATGCTTTTGTTCATAATGGAATATGGAAACTTGTTCCACCTGATTCTATATAGAATATTATTGGCTATAAATGGATTTTTAGAATTAAACGTAACTTTAATGGCTCTATTAATGGGTTCAAAACATGTTTGGTTGCAAAAGGATTTCATCAAAGATCAAGAGTTGATTACCTAGACACTTTCACCATTGTTGTGAAACAAACCATAATTTATGTTGTCCTTAGCTTTGTTGTATCTCAAGGTTAGTCCTTTGCTAAATTGATGTCAACAATGCCTTTCTCCAAGGGCACTTTTTTAAGAATGCCTGCATATAGCAACCACTATATTTTATTGATCAAGATCATTCATCTTATGTCTACAAACTGTGAAAGGCAATATATAGCCTCAAACAAGCAACTAGAGCATGATATCATGAACTTCACACTTTCTTTCTTCATTTTGGCTTTAAGAATTCTCATACAAATACCTCACTATTTGATCTCACTACTGTTGGATATATTATGTATATAATTGTATATGTGAATGACTTAGTAATCACTAGTGAAAACATGTAAATGATCAACTCTTTTATTAATTTTTTTGCTCATCAATTTTAAATTAAGGATCTTAGACAACTATCTTATTTCTTAGGAGTAGAGGTAGTCCTAAATTAACAAGGTATTTTACTATTCTAAAGGCATTATTTTCTAGATATTCTAACTCGAACTCATATGACTGAAGTTGAACTTGTTCTAACTCTGATTCCAACCAACCACCTTTGATGTTATAATCGGGCACTCTTTTGTCTAATCCTGCAAAGTACAAAAAAATTGTTGGAATATTTTAATATCTCTTAATTACAAGACTATACATTGTATTTGCAGTTAACAAACTCTTTCAGTACATGCATACTCCAACAAATTGACTATTAGAGCTTTATTAAATGTCTATTACGCTATCTGTGTGGTGCTATTAATGAAGGCCTAATAATGCATTGCTAGTCCCTATTAAATTTACATGCCAATTTCAATGCAAATTAGACAGGTGACAATGATGATTTTTTATCTACTAGTACATGTGTTATCTATCTTGATCGCAATCCATTCTCTTGGAGTCTTAAGAAGCAAAAAACTATTGCAAGATCCTTCACTAAAGTTGAATACATGCTAGTAGCTAATTCAGCTACTGAGCTTAATTGACTTCATTATCTCCTAACTAATCTTAGTGCTTAATTACCTTGTTGTCCTGTCTTATATTATAACAATGTTAGTGCTACATAAATTTGTTCCAATCTCGTGTTTCACTCCCTAATGAAACATGTTGTCATCGATTTTCACTTTATCAGGGACTAAGTACAATATAGTGTCCTCCATGTTGCTCATGTATCCTCAGTAGATTAACTTGCTGATAAACCACCAAACCTTCTTCATCATGCTTATATATGTTTTTCATCTCAAATCCAAGATTGGACTTTTATCTCGAGCTTTATCTTGAGGGAGTATATCACAAGTTATATGATTGTAACAAATTGTAACAACCTAATGGTTTCAAAATAGATGTTCCATAGAGTTAGGAAACAATTTTGAACTACTCTGTATTTTAGGATCTCAAACAACTATTTGTTATCCCAAATATGTATTTAATTACTAAAAAAAGATATAATAAATGAATTAATTTTCTAATTGTAACAATAAGATCTTCCTTGGTAGAGTTATTATGTGAATGTGCTAATGTAGGACAATCCATTTTGACTTATTTACCTCTTCTTCGTGCCATATTTATGTTATTGTATTTTTTTTTCCAATGATACATAAGCAAGGTGTTTTAGATCTTTTATAACTTTAGTCCTTTATTCCACCATACCTAAGCATGAGTAGACTCTTCTCCTTATTTGTACTTATTATGTTTTCTTATTTAAGATAGAAGGTTTCCCTCATCATCTATCATATTTGACAGTTGTTCTAAGAGTTTGTAAGCATGAAGAGGTTTAAGAAGTTTTCAAGTAAGAAAGATAAGTATTAGCTATGATACGACTATGATTCAAAGAAAAAAAATTATAGCTACTAGCACTAAAAAAAAAACGAATTTATAGCTAATAGCACTAACTCTAACTAATAAGAGCTACCTTAACACTACTTACTATTGCCTTCATGGTCTCAAATTCAATCCCAAATCAAACGCATGTTAGCCAAACATACACAAGCATTAAGCATATAATGAAATACTTAACAACTACTAGATTTATTCAATTAAAGCAATTATTCACATATTCATAGATAGGTTACATCAAAAACCTCAAAATAAAAGACTACTCTATAGCTAAATTAAAGAGAAAAAAACTTGAAACAATGAGCATCATACAAGAGTGGAGGATGACTGGAGAAAAGCTAGATAAAAGACTATTCTTTTTTCTTTTCAATCTATTCTTCTCTCTTTTAGTGTTGCCTCCTATCTTTTGTGGTGTGTTTAAGGTGTTGAGAGTCCCATTAGCTGCTACCAAAAGAGGTATATATATTGTAGCATTGTCTTTTAAAGGAAAGGAAGTCAATTTCTTTCTTTGTCATGGATTCTTTCCTTTTATTGATATTGTGGGCCAAATTTGGAGCAAAAAATATGCAAATTAAGACTTTTCTATTTCTGAAACAATTATAGAAAATTAAATTTTATTTCCAACAAAACTAATCTTATAATTTTTTGACATTTAGTACTTGAGATATGGGCCAAAACCCGAGATAATGTTTACGTTGTAAGAATTTCAAATATGATTCAAACTCTGTCTTTTGACTCGTTTTGTAGGCTTCAAAATAGTAAAATTGAGTTTTAAGCTCTTCATATGAATTATAGGTTCATGCCTCAGCTTTTTAGAATGGTAATAAAATGGAGTTGTGAAACTCCTATTACAACCTAAAAACCAATCAGTGCTCAGTTTTAATTTCAAATCCATTTTACCCTAGTAATTTAGTACCTGAAAAACATGTTAAATCCTTAAAAAGCCAATAATTGTTTAAGGCATTTAAAATCCAAATAAACTTAGGTGATACACATAAAATATTTTAAAATAAAACAAACATAATTAAAAATATATATACAACAAATTCCTTTATTAGTGGACTTATGGCAAGCTTTAGGTGGAGCTTGGCGGCCAAGCTTGTCGTAAGTCCCTCTACCTATGCATTAGGGTGAGCAGAAAATCAAGAAACTGAGAAAAAAAAACCAAAAAGACCAAACTAAAAAAAATTGATTAAACCAATTATTTTCTTAAAATTTTTTTGATTTGGTTTGGTTTTGGTTTCCCAAATCTGAAATTGGAAAAACCCCAACTAAACCGAATCAGTTCAGTTTAAGGGGTACTATAAATACAAAAAAGAAGAAGCATGTTCTAATTTTTAAAACCTAATTAACCCTAGACACTCTTCACTCTCCAACAGCTTTTTGCAGCCGCTCGCTTAATCCTCACAACCGCACCTCACATAATTCACACTTTCACTCATTCTATAACAAAATCAAGTGATTCTATCTTCGATTCTTCATCCATATCCCTATCTGGCTTTCCCACACAATCTTTATCTTCAAAACTAACAACCTACCTAGTCAGTCATATCCCTCTCCCACAAGACCACGAGTCACATGACACACACCACATTGGCATACTGAACCTCCAGAGTATAAATCTAGCAAACCAGTCCCTTCTTCTTTCACACATAAACTTGAATCATGTCCCAACTCACACTAGTTATGATTTCTTTTTTCAGTCAATCTTTATTTTTTTTGTAACATATGCTTTGTGATTCTATGTATTTGTTGGTATATCCTTATTAAAAAAAAAAATCAGAGTTTGAGCATTCTGTGTATTTTTGGTTGATTTTTATAACTATGCCATTTTTCTTATTATTTTTTCTAATTGTGCTACCTTATCATTTTTTCTAGATGTGTGACAAAAAAAACTCTTGGTTTTGATGGGAAAACATGATCAACTTGCGAGTTGATTTGAGACCATAAAGTCTATTCTATTGTTGCCTCAAGTTGCCTTTCTTGATGCAAATCTCGTTATAAGATTGTCATATGAGACTATTTCTTTCCTTTTTATATAGTTTCTTGGTTCTTTTAGTTTATTTTTGTATTTTGTTCCCCTGTTCTTTGTCAATTTTTTTTGGGCTATTTGTTGCTCCAATGTATTACTTTGTTTTATGTGTATATATCATTTTTTTTCTTCAAAATTAGGGTGTATTAGTATCTGTGAGTTACATAAACTTTTTCTTTTGTTGTTATTTCCTGATTGTTTGTTGATTTCTCACCCTATGTCTCTTCAGAGCATTAAAACTGCTATTGGATTTTTTTGGTTACCATTTTTGTTATTTTTTAAGTTAGATGCTATTTTTTTTCATGTTGTTGTTTATAGTTCAAGTTCTGGAAGAGCATTGTGTGATTTTCTTTTTTGTTTTGATGTTGGTTAGAAGGAAAAGATATAGATGTTGTGAAATTGGTTATGTTTGACAACATGTTTCATTGTGCACAAACATTGTTACGATTGTCTTTAAAATTGTTGTCTATGACTAAGAATATGTAGCTTTTATAATATAAGATGTAAATATGTTCCTATTACATCTCGAAATAGAATGTTAATCAAAATTTCAAAGATAATTTTATGGTGTGAAATGTGTATTTGAGAATTAAGCTTGGTAGATGGGAGTGAACCTAGGCTTGGTAGATGTTTTGGCTAATATTACATTCCATTTTATTTTTTTATTTTTGCCTGACATTTAAGTTTCTATTAGTTTGATAGTTTCTTTGAATTTTAGCATATTTAAATCTTATTATGGGTTTTGAACATGTTTTCATTTTGTAATAATAGATAGAAACTCCTCAAATTCAAAATGATTTATGCACGGGCACTACACCAACATTAACCACTTCTCCAACTTTAAAAACTAAAGCAGAAACAACCAATATAGGATCCTGCACATATACAAATTAACCATTTCTCTAACTTTAAAAACTAAAGCAGAAACAACCAATATAGGATCCTCCATATATACAAAGGGTAAACAACCTCAAGTCCTTACATCTAGGAAAAGAAATGTCGATGATAAAAAAAAAATCATAAATTTAGGATCACATCACAAAACTTGATATTGATCCTAAAGCTCTTAGAGCTGAAAGTAATTATTGCAGAAAACATTATACATGTCACATTATTGTTAATGACACTAGTAATATGTGGAGTCATTTAAAAGTGTGCAAGAAGTTTTTTTTGTGGTTGATAAGAAATAAAAGATTGTGATATTAGAACCTAAGATAGAGAATAGTGAATTGGAAAAAAAAATATAGGAAGTTTTAAAGAAATAGGTTATAATTATGATAATGTAGACAAACACTAGTAAAGATAGTTATAATTAATGAGTTGCCTTTTAATTTTGTAGAGGGTTGGAGATTTAAATTATTTGCTAGGACTATACAACCTAGATTTGACATTCCTTCTCGTTTCATAATTATGAGAAATTGTTTGAAAATTTATGTTGAAGAGAATAATAGATTGATAACAACTCTTAAAGGTCAATGATTATGCTTAACAACATATACATAGACATCAATCTAAAATATTAACTATATGTGTTTAATAGCTCATTGGATTGATAATGACTGAAATTTGCATAAAAGAATTCTTAATTTTTGTTAAGTTTCTAATCATATAGGTGAGATAATTGACTAAGTTATTGAGAATTGTTTGTTGGAATGGGGGATTAATAAACTTTTGACTATTACATTAGACAATGCAAGCTCTAATAATATGACCATTTCATATTTAAAGAATGTGATGAAAGATTGGTCAACTAATATATTGTCAAATAAGCACTTGCATGTTAGATATTGTGCACATATTGTAAACCTCATGTGTGTGATGACTTGAAGGAGATTAATATTTCAGTTGTTAAGATTTGAAATGTAGATAGGTTTGTGAGATCTTCACCATCGAGGCATCTTGCATTTAAAAAGTATGCTGAAAAATTGCAAATAAAGTGTATGAAATCATTGGGAAAATGCAAGAACTTTGGTTAAGTTCTTAAAGATCTTTTATATGGTTACATTGAGATTTTCTGGCTCATTGCATCTCACATCAAATTCTTTCTTCAATGAATTGATTTATATTCATACAAACTTGTTACAATTGTGTAAAAATAAAGATAGTATTTTAAATGGAATAGTGATGAATATGATGTTAAAGTTTAAGAAGTATTAAGGTTCTGAAGTAAATCAGAATTTTTTGTTATATGTGGTTAATGTCTTAGATTCACGTTTGACATTAAAATATATGAAATTTTATTTTGGTGATTTGTATGATTATGACAAAATACAATTGCTAACAAATAAGGTGAAAGATACTTTAGTGAGCTTGTATTAGTTTTATTTGAAAATCGATGAAGTGGTGGATAATAAT
Organism: Populus ilicifolia; assembly: GCA_015708895.1. Lineage (NCBI taxonomy): Eukaryota > Viridiplantae > Streptophyta > Magnoliopsida > Malpighiales > Salicaceae > Populus > Populus ilicifolia. The sequence continues at coordinate 75,186 of SRLM01001084.1, forward strand.
AGGCATAAATAGGATGTTAATGCTATTGATGATGTGAAGGAAGATGTTAACACTTTGACTCGATTCAAAAGACATTTGCAAGAGATGGATAGTGTAGAAAATAAAAATGAGGTTTAAAAATATTTGATTGATAGTTGTGAGGATCTTAATGATGATAAGTTAGATATTTTGAGTTGGTAGAAAAATAATACTTTGAAATATAAGACACTTTTAAAAGTTGCACAATATATTCAGGTTATTTCTATATCCACAATAGCTTTTGAAACAGTATTTAGCATAGGTGATCATGCACTTGATCAATTTTGAAGTTCTCTATCTCTAACAATTGTTCAAGCACTCATTTGTTGTCAAAATTGGTTGCATTATGCATTAATTCCAACTGATATTAGAAACTTGATAAATGATCTTAAAACCTACAAACATTTTGAGTCAGATAATTCTGTTTTAGAAACTTGCACTTTTTATTTTATAATTTATTAATTAAATTGTTTGCAATCATATAACATGTCTAATTTTTTATTTTATAGAATTTGGTGGAAAGTTACATTTAGTAATGAATAATAATTAGTTCAAAAGTTACTTTGATGGTAAAATACTACCTTTTATTTTTACTTATTCTAATTTATTATATCATGTTATAATTTTAGATCTTGATTTCTAGGTCTTGATGTGCATGGTATTACATAATCAAAACGCAATGTTCTTGTCATCTTGATGTGCTTTTTGATTAGGATGATGTGCAATGAAGATTTATATTTTTTACATGAAGTGTTTTATTTTTGTTGGAAATTTTATTTGTTGTTTTTTTTTTAAGTCCATTTGAAGGCAATGCTTTATAATTTAAATTTTAATTTGATATGTGTGTTATTTAAACTTTAATGCAAGAGGAGTCCAAAACACAAATATTAAAAAGATTTGTAACATATTAAACACAATATTAGCACTAATAATTTAATATAAATGAATATTTAGTGAAAAAAATATTAAAAATATATTATAATTTTATAACAAAATTAGATAATATTTACATTAATTATAAACTCACTAGAAAATCCATCAGAAAACTCATTAGAAGCCCAAAAGAGCCTAAAAAGCAATAATACAATTTTTTTAGTTTTTTTTGTTAAAAAACCAAATTGAATTGAAATTGATTGGTTTGAACCAATTTGGATTTGAATGTTTTGGTTTTTCAAAATTTAATTTTAATTAATTTTTTAGATAAAAATAAAACCGAACAAGAAATGCTCATCCTTCCTGGGCATAATAAAACTACTGGTGATCATTAGTCCTTCATGTTTTTGACTTTGAAAAATTAACCCTCATTTCGTTAACTTCCAGTGCATTAAAAGAAATTAGTGTTTTAACGACTCCACAGGAACCTTCTCTAACTAGCTGTGTGTGTTATAGATGGTTCAAGTTCATGAACATGCATAGAATTTCCTAACGCGCGGACCATCATCTATTGTCTGCCATTGTCTACCAGATTTATAGCACTATATATATATATATAGATATTTTGTCTTCAAAGTTTTTTAAAATTTTAATTTTAGTCCTTAAATTTTCAATTTTTTTCATAAAAGTTATGCATTTAGCCCCTCCAAAAATAAAATATTTGCTCTCCAAAGTTATAGTTTTTATGATTGCACCCCCCCAATTAAAACCACTACAGGATTTTTTGAGAATCTCCCATGCATCTTTTTAGTTTTTGCTGGATCCATCATCACTAATACAACTTTATCATGCGCTTAGTAAAATTGAAAACAAGTCTTTCGACTATTATTATAGAAATAAAATAATAATTGTTTTTTAAAGATTTTTTATTTAAAAATATATTAAAATAATATTTTTTTATTTTTAAAAAAATATTTTTAACAAAAATATTTTTAAAATATAAAAACAAACAATCATGTTATCTCTCCATCTAGGTTCTTTAAGATTCTTGTTTTCCTCATGGCTCAGGGTTGCTTACCCTGTTGTTGATTACGGCTCAATATATCCATCTTCAACTAGTTTCCACAACTCTAAAGAACCCAAAAGGTCCTTGAATTGTATACACAACATTTCATATTTTGATCATGATTGCTTTGTCCTTCGGCCCTTGTCAATTACGTAGTCTTTCATTAGAATTCATCATATAAAATCTGGGTTGTCAGGATAAAAAAAAAAAGAGATAGGGAGAGAACTGATTCATTCGACTTCTCATTTGTGTGTGGCCTCTTCTTCCAGAGAGCGCTGAGGGAAAAGATTGGGTGGATGGGAGAAAGTACTCATCAGAAGATGAGATTAAGAGTTGTAAGAAATTATATATATATATATATATATATATATAACACTGTATACTGTAATCAGTGAGTAGTTGAACAGGAAGTGCATCAGAAAAAAACAATGTTGTTTTTGTTTTCTTGTGTTAATTGTCAATGGTGGGTGGTGGCCGGGGGAAGTTGCAGCTAAATTCCCTAAAATGTCATGCACTATTATACTATCACAGGTACCTAACAAATATTTATTTTTTAACACATTTTAAGCACACGCTGTACAAGTAACCGCGGAGGAAGACAAAGTACCCTGCCTCCCTCTGTTGCCTATAAAAACCTCTCCTCTCTCTTGACCGTCTATATTGCCTGATTGCCTCCTAAATCATATCTTTTACAATTTAACATCACACACCTCCACCCCCCCACCCCCCAAGGACATGATGATGAATGGCCAAAAAATGGCAGCAGCAGAGGTGGCAGTGCAGCTGCCTGAGTCAAAGATGGTGGCTGAGAACACAAGGGGGCCCTTTGTAGGTGCTTCCGGAGGGGGAGCGGCAGCTGCTATGAGGCCTTTTGGCCGGAAAGCTGAAGTTATGAACGTGTTACTAAGGATGTTGTGCATGGTGACATCTGTTGCAGCTCTGTCCTTCATGGTCACAGCCCAACAGTCCAGTACCGTCTCCATCTATGGCTTCATGCTCCCTATTCAATCTAAGTGGTCCTTCTCTCACTCATTTGAGTAAGTTAGATTTACCCTAATGCCCCTCGCCCCTATTGTTCTTGCTGCTGCTGCTGCTTGGTTGCAGGGAAACTGAGGGAAAATAACAGAAAGTGGAAGGAAAATAACTGAGGGTATTATTTATTTGATTTTTTTATTCATTCTTGCTTTCATATTGTTTTTAAATTTAACAAAAAAATATTATTTTAAAATATTTTCAAATAAAAATCATATGCTATCACATAAACATCTCTTTTGCCGTTGTCATTGAGTTAATTTTATAGTCATTAAGATAATGTCCAGATTCTACTCGCTTTATTTTTGCATATTTTCTTGGTAACCAAACAATGAAGTGGCAATAATTTGAGCCCTTTCTTGCTCGACCCTTCATTTGTGGTTTTTTAAATTGAATTTTCCAAGTTTGACCGACAAAAGCGGAGTCTGACGACCTCACTCGTTTGTCATGTTGTTTGAAAAAACATGTTTTATTTTTATGCTGACGAAATTGCCCTTTCAGGAAAAACAAATTTTTTGATACTCCCACCCTCCACTCTCATGGCATTTGAATGAACAGAATCAACCCTCCACTCTCATGGCATTTGAATGAACAGAATCAAACCCGTGACTGTTGTTGTTTTCTTCCTTCTCTTTTCTCTTAGTATTTGCTTTACCGGGTCTTGGTCAGATTATGATTTTCTACTTTTTTGACTGAAGTAAATCTCGTGTGACAAGTTGATGACAATCCTGTACCTTTTGCACTGACTGTTTAATCCCTTCCTCCAAAGCAAAGCAGAACTAACAGGGATGGTCCCATGTTCGAATCCTAGTTAAGAACCACATATATTAAAGAGTTATGTTTGTGTAAATTTGGATGATCTAATTAATGTTAAGAATTCTGTCATCCCTGCTGAACAGATATGTGGTTGGAGTCTCTGCAGTTGTTGCAGCGCACTCATTGCTGCAACTGCTGATCAGCTTTCCAAGGTTGCTTAGAAAATCTCCGGTGATTCAATCAAGAACTCACGCATGGCTTGTTTTTGCAGGAGATCAGGTATATACTTAAAGGCGTATCTTAAAAAGCACGCATCTGCTTGTCTCTCAGATTGCTAGTCTCCCGGTAGTTTCGATTGCAATGAGAAAAAGTGCCTTTCTGAATTCTGAAATTTTCATTTGTTCGTCTAATTAGTTTTTTGGTTACTAGGAAAAAAGTCTTATATGCTTGGTTATCTCTGATCTTGAAAATCCACAGAATTCAGCTGATTCATGTTACTAAACAAGGTACCTAGGCCAGCTTGAAAACGAGTCATAGTCTTCTTTACTGATCCCACCTAGCTATATAGACTATAGTGCATTCTTTACATATTGAAGTTCCAGTTTTCATGCTGGGAGTTGCAAATGGAGCATGCACAATTGAAAAAGCCCTTGGCAATTAATATGTCATAAAAGTATTGCTGGAAACTGACATAAAAATTTGTGCCTCCGCATGTTTCAATGAGAGAATTGAGTAAGGTCTTGATCTCTTGGTAAAAATGATGTTGTCATATCACAGGCTTCTGCAAGATCAATTGCAGTGGCTACCGCTCTCACTACTATTATTCCTCCGAATGGAATGCATGGCTTCTTGAGCCAGTAAAATATTATCAGCCACAGGAACTTCTAGCTTGTAAATTAAGGACTTATGATATCACCATGCAAAGGTTTAACACGGTTGGCAAGAATCAGGCCCCCTGGAATTTGCATCCGTTTGTGCTTCATCAGCTCATTATGAGTGAGCCCAAATTTAAAACCATGTCGATTTCGATATACCAATATTCTAGTACAAAGGATTCTCAAATTTTCTGATGCTGTTATTTCCAAAGTTGTCAAATTGTTGAAATATCCTGGTGCTGCTTTCCCTAGCTGACAATGTAAATTAGTTGTCTCACATCAAGCTTGCCCAAGTCACCTTGACTAGTAACTTAAGGGTGCTGCTTGTTTTATAAAGATTGAACTCGTGCAGCTTCAAGCATTTGGTTTCAACTCGTGCATTAATATAGTACTCTACTGAGGTCTCATCAACTTTTGAGTTGTAGGTATTTGCATATGCAACGATAAGCGCTGGGGCAGCTGCATCAGGAGTCACCAACCTCAATCGCACTGGAATCCGACACACAGCTTTGCCAAATTTCTGCAAGCCTCTGCGGAGCTTCTGTGACCATGTTGCTGTCTCTATATTCTTCACTTTCTTGAGCTGCTTCTTGCTTGCTGCATCTGCTGTTCAGGAAGTCATATGGCTCTCCAGATCCAAGTATTGAAGATCTTTGCCTTTCGATATACTTGTTGTTATCCTTCCTGGACAAGCACGGCTTCTACGAAATAAGGGTTTATCCTTCAATTAATTCCAGTGATATCTTCTATCATTACTGGAAGTTTTGTGATCATGGCACTTTAACCCTCTGTAAATAACAAGGACTTGTCTATTTTGTTATTACAGTACAATGCGTGTCTCACTTTTAGAGCCATTTATGACCAGCTTGTTTCCAAACTCTCGTTCGTGCTAGCTAGCTAGTGTTATACCATGCCCAGGCCACCTTAACACGGAGCTAACAAATTAGAGGAGTTTGGGGTTTTGAGATTTTTTCGTAATTTTAACCATAGAATGGCAGTTTCCCATTAGAAAAGTCAGTTCGCCATGGAATTTTAGAAAAGCCAGCTCGTGCAAAACAAGTGTGCTTTCGCCACCTTTTTTATTTGTACGCTCTATTTTTTTTCAAAACTTTAAAATTTAAATAATAAGATGTTTGGATTTAACCTCCTTCATCAAGATCCTATCACCAGTAGTAATGAAACCAGCTATTAATAGATTTGACGCGTTAGAAAAAATTAATCCGGCCAACAACGAAGTACGAGTCACCTAATTAATATTTAACTAAACAAATTAACAAGCAATTTTTTAATACTGTCACCTATGTATTATATTCTTTAATTAAAATTTAATAGTACAAGATTGTGCAATACTATAAAATTATTAGAGAAGTGTTAGAAAGTAAATATTATTATTTGATAATTTCATAGCAATCCAACAAAATCTCACATGGATGTTGTGTACAGTGTAAGGGTGATTTTTGTTATGCATACGAAAATTATGAAACTTGCGTCTCTATAGCGTCATCTGAATTGTAAGAATGGTCTCGGGTGTTATTTATTTATTTATTTATTATTAATATAAATATTTAAATTTATTTACGTGATTCTCTCGACTAATTTAATGAATCTTAAAATTAATAAATATATAAATTTTTAATAATTTTGGGGTTTATAAAACTTAAAATAATAATTTTTTTAAAAAAATAAATTTATTATCTGACAAATTAAGCTATATTTTTTAGGATTATATTCTTGACTTTACTCAAAAATAATAAATTGGGACATTTGTTTAATAAATAATTTGAGAAACCTAAAAGTATAAGTATATGTATTAATTAGGAGAAATTCTTCTCTCAATATAATTTAAAAATTAAAAAAAAACAATTAATTGAACGACATTCTAACAATGATCTTATTATGTTTATGTTATTTACAAAATTATATCATTGAATTTCATTAATTATGAAATAATTTGTCTCTAAAAAAATTTTTTTTGAGCTAAATTATTCCAGATTATTAAAAAGAGAAACTAGAAAATTAGGAAAGAAGAGAACCAATCACTCCTTGTTCCTTTCATGAGATTAAATATACGATTATACTAATAGGGTCAAAATGACATATATTAATACTAACAAATTACAAGGTTTCGGCATGTCAATGTGCGTATTATTTTTTAATTCTTTATATTGTTCACCAAACTTTTTTTCAATTTTTTTGTAATATTTTATGTATTAATGTTTTCTTCAACTTGCATTATTTTAATAGAAGGATTGATGAAATGTTGTCCATCCTTAAATAATAATAAAAAAAGAAGAAGCTAGGTTAGGCCCTTAATTATGTCTTAAGACTTTTGTTTTAGGCTAAGTGCAAAGGGACCAATCTCATAGGATTAGGTGTATGGTTTTTTTCTATTTTTTTTCAAATAGTATTTTTTAGATTTCTATTAAAATATGTTATAAATAAAATATTAAATATGATATTTAAATTATTATTTAACTTTTTTTATTTTTTTAGTAATATTATAGATTTTTTATAAGAATGTTAACAATTTATTTTTAATTATTATATATCTAATATCAATTTTTTAAAAACTTTTTGTTTTTTTACATAATTTTATCATATTAATTATTTTGACTTCATCACTTATAAAATATTGATACAATTTTTTGAATATTTCTTATTATTCAATTTTCCCATATTTTGAAATAAAATACTTAACTGTAGGTGGCCTCAAAATTATTTCAGGCAACAACGCGTTGTCGACTGTAATTTTTGTTTGGTTCAAGCGGATGGCATTGAACAACACTCCATATATATATATATATGAGTCCTGATCTCTTAGACCTAGAAAACGTTTTTAAGTATTCTATACTTCTCAAATAAGATTAGAGATTTCATGTTTATATTTTAAGTAAATATTTTAATTCCCAAAATATATCGTTTCACTCATTAATTGAAATTATTGACATATCTGAGAATATTTATTTTAGTTAGCCTTGATTTTTTTTTCTTACTAAAAACTACATTGTAAATAATAAAAGATATTTTTCACAAAACAAAAATAATAATAATAAAAAAGATTTGGACTTAAGAAGTATATTTTCTTCATTAAAATTTAAATCTTTTGAGTTCTATGAATATTTATTTTTATTTTTATATAATTAAATAAAATTAAATTTGAAAATAGCTCCATGCATTACACGGATGTAAAAACTAGGATAATATATGTTTGTCTTTCTGGTAATTTTCATGGTTGTAGTTTGAAAAAAATAATTTTTAAAAAATTACTTTTGATGTGGTTGGTTTATATAAAATGTATGTTTAATTAAAATTATAGTTTTACTTTGTTTTATTAAAAATCATGTCATGATATATTTGGTTATAATTATAGTTGGGGTTAGTGTTGTATATAAAATAATTAAAAGGACATAAATTAATTTATTGTTTGTTTTAATAATAAAAATAACATTTAGTACAAACAATAAATGGTATAAAAAGAAATATATTCACTTAAAAACATCAACATTATTTCCCCATCAAACTTGTTACAATCTTATCATGAACATGATTCATATTCAAAGTCATCTGGTGCCCACATGTTTGTGCTTGTGGGACCACGTCATTTAAAGTATTGGTAGGAACAAAATTAGAATGATGATCAAACATGTTAAATGCAATATTTTAGATTAATTTCCTCTGAATATAGTTATGCAGTGCTATTAATGTCATGACAATATGAACTTATGTTTTGTAAGGAAACACTAGCATGTTTTGCAAGATTCTCCCCCTTTTCTTTCAAACTCTAAATATACGTTATATTACACATCATAACGATGAATGGACAAGGTTGAATATTTCTTTTTAACTTTATGGTTGTCCTCATTGATGAAATTTCAAAAGATGATATCACTCACCTTTATATGACCCTAAATACCCGTACTTATTTGGATATCTCGAATCAACGAGATAATACTTCCCTACAATAAGATAATGAAAGTACAAAACTTATTTCATATTGTAAATAAAATAAATTTATTTAAATTGAACACCTAAATTTTTTAATTTGTAATACCTTCTGGTGGCTTTGAAAATCTTATATTTAGATTGTCAATCCCCTTATGAAATATTCTTCTATCGTGTGTACTACCTTTCCACTTAGCCTAACACAAATATAAATTACATGTTAAAGTTACATGCAGTCATTATATTCTAAGTTAGAACACTTTTTCTACCAATAAATGCTATTTGATTTACTTGTGATACATAAGTACATATATGTGTTCCACTAATCATGCTAATACAATTTTACAAAAACAAAAAAATAGTTTCAGAATCAATTTAAATATACTTCAAGTATTTTTTGTAATATTTTTTTAATTATTTAATAGCTTAGATAAAGTATTTTTCTTCTTGAAATGTATAATATATCTTGAATTCATTGCAATTTTCATTGGTATTGTTGAGAATTATGGGTCTACAAGTTTGATACATTCAACAACTAGCAAGCACATTAATTTCAAAAGTTCATTGAAATATCTGTTTATGTTGAAATCTCTCCTGAACTTCCATGTATAAAGCTTTTAGAGCTAGAGTATAGAAAAACATGTTTGTCTTCTCAATAACATTTATCATTTTAGACTATTTTAGCCTGTATAATGTTTTCAAATGAACAAACAAACTCTGTAATGTTTTTACATTTATTCGAAATATGTTAACACAACATACTTAATGCCTTTTTAAAATCTCAGTCAACCATCTTATTCCTATGTTATATGAAACCATACATGATTCTTTTAAAATATTATTATTATAATATAAAAGCAGTGCTCCAATCATGCATAATATTGATTTATTATGATCACATTCTCTAAGCCAAAACAATTTGCCTTCCTCATCATCATCATTTTCATTTGCATTGTTGTCATCATCTATATTGCTCCCATACCAGCACCAGTACTAACTCCAAAACCATTTGACACATATTAAACAACATTATTCATAACACTATCATACTTGTTATTAAATAGATCATTAAACTAATTTGCATCCATATTTATAACACAACATAATTTTCACCCATATAATTGCCATAAACACATGTAATTTGTCTTGAATATTTAAATCTCATGGCATCTTGAATTTAAATCAAAATAATAACTATGCAAGCATTCCCAAATATTCATATATATTTTAGTAATAATTAATGAATACAATATTGCATGCATCACAAGCATGAATTGTAGTGTGTGTGTGTGTAGAGAGAGAGAGAGAGTTCATTTTGCAATAATGAAAGAAATTAATTAAGGAATGAGAATATAAAAATAGAAAGCCAACACAAAGCTAACTATAACTAAAATTGCCTTATTATAAAATCTAAAAACCAACACCTAACCTTCTCAAAACACAATGCGAGATTAAGTGGCAGAGCAATAAACTTGTTAACTTGTTGGTAGTTTAAAGATATATTATGGCAGAACTAACTACAACTAATGAATGAGCTGGAATTAAAAACCTGAACTGAAATAGGCAATGAAAGACATGAAGGAACCACCATGAAAATGCTAGCTAACAACTATTCAAACCAATTTAACTTCACCAACCATTTCAAAATTCTAAAAGCTAACAATCAAAAGCCAATAGCCAACATGAAGCATGCAATGTAATAACATATACCACCAATTCAAACTAAAGAATTGCAATATCCAATTCATGTTACAACAATAAACACAATATAAATGTTACAGCAATTCAAACCATATTTAGAACTTACAGCAACCTACTTCTAACAGGAATCAAGTTAATAATTTTCAACCCTCTCAAACATCAATCAATATCCAACAGATACAAATAAGATGCAATTTCTCAACATAACATGCATTACAAATTAGAAGTGTGGAAAAATAGCAATGGCTAACAACACACAACAATAGCAACTCACGAATGCACTTCACCATTAGGATTCATATTATGCTCTTTTAACAAAAACAAAAAAATAAAATTAGTGTTATATACAACTGCTGAGAAATAAAATATAAATAAGAGTAAGTGCATTATAATAGATTTACACACATCAAGGTTTTATGATTGATCTTCTCTTGAACATTAATTTTAGCCATTGTAATTTTTTATCTTTATCTCTAATAGTTGCTCTCATTTCCCTCCTATTTCTAATAATGAAAAACTTAGTTGCAAAACAATAAAAGCTACTGTCAAAAACCACTTCCTTAATGGAGTGAAACTCCTTCATGACCTCTTTTATGCTACATCTTTTTTTTATCCCAATCATTTGATATGCATTTACTCTTAATAGATAAACTATTAACCAATCAATCTAAATGTGAAAATAGTTGCACTCTTATTCCTAAACTTTTTTTTTTGTGTATATTACTAAATACCTTTTCTCTTCCCATTATTACTACTACCAGAATTGATAGTACTATAATTAGTACTCAAAAGTGCATTTTTATCATGGTTTTATATCATCATTTTGCACTTAAAGTATCAATAACTCCTTAACTAAAGTACGTTTTATAATAATTTATCTAATAATATAAGATACCTTTAATTTGTGGTAAATGTTCATTTTAAATGCAGGCCTATCACATAAATGAAAGGATTGATTGATGACTTTAAGAACTTCAATTGCAAAGGCAAAGAGATGATCAAACTTAGAAAAGAGATGTCGGTGCAATCCAAACCGGAACACTGTTCGGTAATTGGGTCATATCTGGAGCTATAGATCTCAGATTTAGGTCTACTTTATATGGATGGAAAGGTAAGACATAGGCCTACAACTTTCATATGGAGCCCAAGATCTAAAAAGGCCATTTTCAAGTCCAAATTATTGCAACAACAAAGAAGCCCGAATCTGTCCTCCAGCCCGAGCACTGTTCAGTATTTTGGCCATATCTGGAGTTCTAGAAGTCGAAATGAGCTGAATTTTTTACACAAGAAAGCTGAGACAATTGCCTAGAACTTTCATGTTTTCAAGTGGCTCTAATTTTGACGTCATCAATGACGTTTTGGGCAGACAAGAGAAGATAAGGATTGTCACCAAGTCAAGGGTTGGCCATCTACTCATCAATTAGTCATCAAATCAATAGTTCCCAATTTTGGCCTATAAAAGGAGGCATTTGCCATGCATTTAGGCATCTTGGTGTCCAGATCAAGATCATGCTCTTGTTTTCTCTCTTTGTATTCTTTATGCTTTGTTTTCATTAATATCAAGTTTATGCCTTTCATTTCCTTTCCTTTCTTTAGTTAACTTTTATGTTCTTATTTTGTTTATCTATTTTTCTTTCTTTCATTATGTCTAGCTAAGTTAATTATGTCAAGGTGAAAAGGTTACACTAATGGTGTAAGAATAAGTATGGTATAAACTTAATATGGACTTTAATGTTTAATACTAACATGTTTTATATTTGTTATCTTGTTCACTCTTTAATACTTTGCTTGTTAAATGATTAATCTTGATTTATGTTGTATAACAATTGGTACAACAAATGCTTGGCACTTTCATAGCTCATAATGTATGGTATAACCGACACCTGAGCTATGAAAGGAACTTGATTTGTTGTTAACATAAGTTATAATCATGAATGCTTGACGAAATTTACAAGTATTAGCATTAATTGAATAAGATGACTAATGTAATCATGTTAACAATTTATAATATGATTGGAACCTCCTTTGTGTGTGGTTTCCAATTGAATAATAAGAGTTTATACTATACTTGTTTGACATACCATTAGTGGAACCTCTAACCTTGACATTTGTTATTATCATTGTTAATCCTTGCTTTAATATTTCATCTCAAAGTTCTCATCTTCTTCTTTTTCTTTATCATTGTTGTTACTACTACTACTAATACTACTAGTACTATTATTATTGTTGTTGTTGTTGTTGTTGTTGTATTTTTGTTATTTATAATTTGTACAATAACCTCCCTGTGGTTCGACCCCGGTCTTGCCGGGTTATTTATTACTTCGACACTCCTGCACTTGGAAGAAGACATCAATCTCTTTGTCGTGTCATACTATTAGTAAAATTTTCACTAGCAACCATATTATTGACATCCTCTATAAAATTTAGTAAACTGTCCTCCTCAAAATCACCACTATCTTCCTCTAGATATGGATCCTCATTAAATGCATTATTTCTCCTTTGATTAAAACCATCTTCTTCATAATTTAAACCCTATGATGGAGCCCAAGCATATTAACTGGTAGCCATAATGTTTGTAAATATGGTATAATATTTACAACATAATGCAGGATCGATACCAACATGTCTAAACTTTCGTGCTCCTCGTATCTCCTACAACAAAGGATAATCCAACAAAAATGTGTCATAATTATTATAACAAAAAGAATAAAAATTTTATTGCAGTTATTCACATACTAAAAAAAAAACCTTGATTTTAGTTTTCACCGCTCTTGAGATGCCGAAATTGTTTCAAATTTAGCACTCCAACTTCTATTTTATAAATTAGTTGTTTCCATATTCTTCAATCCTTTTTTATTCCATTCCATTTATTATTTAATTGTTCTTTCATTAATGCAATGCCAATTCGCTCCTTAAACAATTCATAATATATTTCCAACCAACTTTGTTGAAATAGGTGTTCAATCGTATACCTTTCATAATTGCTCTAATATAATGTTACAAAATGTGTTCAACATCTCTCTAATCCAAAAAGCCTTATCTTGTGATTGAGAATCTTCCATGTTCTTGGTTAAAATGTTTTATCTAACATATAATTAGTAGGTTACTTTTCTAAAGGCAATGTAACAAATATGCACTGTAATTACAAACATGTAACTTAAAAAAAAAAAACCCAACCCGCAAACACTATTCTGCGTGAAGAAATATATAATTTTATAGTTGTAATTTTTTCTTGAAAATATCTAACAATTAAAACATGTAACTTAACAAAAAAACACAACAATCCATATTGGTAATGCCAATACCCACAACAATAATATTTTTTTTTCTGAAACTATCTAACAATAAAAAACATGTATCATTAAAAAGACATAGCAACCCACACTAACAGTGTGAATAGTACTTAAAAATATATTTTTATCAAGGTTTTATGTCATCATTTTGTACTTCAAGTATCAATAACTTCTTAACTAAAGCATGTTTTATAATAAAAAGTTTGATATCATAAAGTACCTTTAATTTATGGTAAATGTTCATCCTAAATGCAGGTTTATCACATAAATAAAAGAATTGATTGATAAGTTGAAGTATTGAAATTAAAAGGACAAAGAAATGGTTAAACTTAGAAAATAAATACTTGTACAGTTCAAACTGTAATTGGGTAATATTTGAAGCTGTAAATCTTATATTTAGATTTACTTTATATGGATAGAAAGCTAAGACATAGGCTTAAAACTTTCATGGAGAGTCAAGACTCAATTTTATTATTTGAAAGTCTAAATTTAGCAACAATATATAAGTCTGAATCTATCCTACAACCTAGATATTATTTAGTATTCAGCCTATATCTCGAGTTATAGAAGTCCAAATGAAATCAATTTTTTTTCTAGAAAGCTGAAATAATTTCCTAGAATTTTGATGTGGAAGTTTAGGTTAAATTCTGATGTTATAAATGATGTTTTATTTAGACAAGAAGATAAGGATTGCCACCAAGTCAAGATGTGGCCACCCACTCAATAATTAGTCATCAAATCAATAGTTCCAAAGTTTGGCCTATAAAATGAGATATTTGTCATGCATTTAAGCATATTGGTTTTTAGATCAAGATCATGCTCTTGTTCTCTCTTTATTATATTACTTAAGTTTTACTTTCATTAATGTATTGTTTATGCCTTTTATTTCATTTTCTTTACTTAGTTAACTTTTATCTTGTTTATTTATATTTCTCTATTTCATTATGTTTAGTTAAGTTTATTATGTCAAGGTGAAAAGGGTACATTAATGATGCAAAAATAAGTATAGTATAAATTCAACATGGACTTTAATATTTGATATTAACATGTTTTGTATTTTTTATTTTGTTCACTTTTAATACTTTGCTTGTTAAATGGTTAATCTAGATTTATATTGTATAACACTTGGTACAACAAATACTTGACACATTCATAGTCCAACCATATGATATAACCTACACTTATGCTATGAAAGAAACTTGATTTGTTGCTAACATAAGTTATAATCATGAAGGTTTGATAATATTTACAAGTATTAACATTATTCGAATAAGATAACTAATGTAATCATGTTAACAATTTATAATCTGATTGGAATCTCCTTTGTGTATGGTTTTCATTTGAGTAATAAGAGTTTATAGTATACTTGTTTGAAATATCATTAGTGGATCTTCTAATCTTAACATTTATTATTATTATTATTTGATCTTCACATTAATCTTCCATCTCAAAGTTCTCATCAACTTTTCTTCTTATTATTCTTTACTATTATTACTACCAGCATTATTATTATTATTATTATCAGTAGTAGTATTAGTATTATTACTGTTATTATTGTTATATTATTGTTATTTATAATGTATACAATTAACCTCTCTAGAGTTCGACCCCGATCTTGCTGGGTTATTTATTACTTCGACATTTCTACACTTAAAAGAAGACATCAATCTTTTAGTCGTGTCAAGTTTTTGGTGTCGTTGTTAAGGTAGTAAATTTTTATACAAATTATAGTATTTATTTTATTTTCTCTTTTCACTTTTCTTGTATCTAAATTTATTTCTTTTATTTTGTTTCTTTTTTTTTTATTTTCCTTTTCCTTTTATTTTACTCCTATACATGCATGAGAGTGTGGTCATGTACATTAAGTGATAGACTTTGTAAGGTATTCTCATCATTTTCAGAAAATATGGTCAAAGAAGATAATCAATCACTTTATAATGAGAATAATAAGAATAATTGTCTTAGAACACTTAGAGACCACATGAATCCTATAAGAACAAGTGCACCCTCATGCATCGTTTTCCCCTCTAATACATCTCATTTTAATTTTAAGTCAGACATTATTTAACTTTTACTTTCTTTTCATAGTTTAGATTTAGCAAATCCATACTTGTATATAAAGGAATTTGAGGAGGTTTGCAACACGTATAATGACTCAAATTATAGCATGAACACCATCATATTAAAGCTTTTTTCTTTTTTATTAAAAGATAAAGCTAAAGCATGGCTATAAAATTTAAGATTTGGATCCATTCGTGCTTAAGATGAAATGCAACACCAATTTTTAAAGAAGTTTTTCCTTTCTCATAAAATAAACTCTTTCAAAAGACAAATTATCACTTTCACCAATGTTAGGATAGGTATCGAGACTTACTTAATACTTGTCTTCATCATGATTTTGAAACATGAAGATTGGTTTTATATTTTTACGAAGTGTTAACACCTAAAGATAGATAAATTATGGAATTGATATGCAATAAAACTTTTAAAAATAAAGACCCTAATAAAATAGTGAAGTACCTAGACTTGCTAATTGAAAATACTTAAAATTAGAACACTATGAGTTTTTACAAGGCACCAAGTAAGACTCAACCTCATATATCTGGTGGAAGTATATAAAATTATAGGAAAGATCATGACCTTCAAGTCAAGTTTGCATCTTTAGTTAGAAAAGTAGAGGTACTAGAATTAAAAAAAGTGGTTAACTAAAATTTATTCAAGACATTATGTGTCAAATCTGTGAAATAAATTAACATTCAACCAATAACTGTCCAACTTTGTCTTCTTTTAAGGAATGTCTCCATAAACAAGCTTATGCTTTAAACAGTTTTCAAAGGCCCAATTATAACCCATACTCACAAACATACAATTATGGTCGGAGAAATCACCTAAATTTTAAGTTGCAAGAGTGATAATAACAATACACAAACTTCACAACCATCATTTCAAACATACCATAATTTTCAAAATTCTTATGGATATGCACCTCTTTATACTCTACCTTCTAGAAGAAATCTTGAGGAAACATTGCATACATTCATTGAAAAGCAAGAGACAATCAAAGCATAATAAATTTTAAAGATACTCTTGCAATATTAATAGCTTCTTTTAGTTTTCAAGAGAAAGGTAAGTTTCCATTTCAACCATAATAAAATCCCAAAGGGTAATACAATGCAAATGTAAGTAGTTTTGAAAGTTAATACATAAATTAAATCAAATTAGTCACTACTCTTCGCAGTAGCAAGATTATTAAAAAACTCACTCTTAAACCTTGTGAGAAAGATAATGTATCAATCTTTAAGGGTAAGGAAGGGGTTGAATATGAAAATTAGAAAGAAAGATTGATTTTTCGTTAGCACTTTCATTTCCTTATGCCATAACTAAACAAAGAAAAGTCAATCACAACTCTAAAATCTTTGAAACTTTCAAATAGGCAAGGATCAATATACCTTTGATGAATGCTATTAAACAAGTTCCCTCTTATGCTAATTTTTTTAAAGATCTGTGCACTGTGAAGAGAAAACTGAATTACTATTTGATCCTCATATTGATATTCCATCTCGATACCTATCCTAACATTGGTAAAATGTTTCTCCTGGTTTTTGAGTGAAAGTGATGATTTGTGTTTTGAAAGAGTTTGTTCTGTGAGAAAGGAAAAACTTCTTTAAAAACTATTGTTGCATTTCATCCGAAGCACGAATGGATCGAAGTCTTAAATTTTATAACCATATTTTAATTTTATCATTTAATAGAAAAGGAAAAAAAACTTTAATCTAATAGTGTTCATGCTATAATTTGAGTCATTATACATGTTGCAAATCTCCTCAAAATTCTATATATGCAAGTATGGATTTTCTAAATCTACGTCATGAAAAGAAGGTAAAAGTTGAATAATGCCTAGCTTAAAATTAAAATGAGATACATTAGGGGGGAAAACTATACATGAGACTGCACTTGTTCTTGTGGGATTCATGTGATCTCTAAGTGTTCTAATACGATTATTTTTATTATTCTTATTATGAAGGGATTGACTATCTTTTTCAGTCATATTTGCTAAAAATGATTAGGATACCTTACAAATTCTACCACTTAATATACATGAATACACTCTTATGTACATGTAGAAAGAGAATAAGACAACAAAGAAAATAAAAAAGAAACAAAAAAAAAAGTTAGATACAAGAAAAATAAAAAGAGAAAATAAAATCAAGATAGATATAAGAATTTACCTCCTCGACAACGGTGCTAAAAAATTAACACGACTAAAAGATTGATGTCTTCTTCCAAGTGTAAGAGTGTTAAGTAATAAATAACCCGACAAAACCGGGATTGAACCATATGGTGTTCAATTGTATAAATTATAAACAACAATAACAATAACAACAACAACAATAATAAAAGAAGAAGAAGAAAAAGAAAAAGAAGAAGAAGATGTTGATGAGAACTTTTAAATGGAAGATCAATGTAAGGATTAAACAATGATAACAACAAGTGTTAAGGTTAGAGGATCCACTAAGGGTATTTCAAACAAGTATAGTATAAACACTTATTATTTAATTGAAAACCATACACAAAGGAGATTCCAATTAGATTATAAATTGTTAATATGATTATATTAGTTTCTTATTCGAATAATGCTAATACTTGTAAATATTATTAATTATTTATTATTATAACTTATGTTAACAACAAATCAAGTTCCTTTCATAGCACAAGTGTTAGTTATACCATACAGTTGGGCTATGAAAGTGCTAAGTATTTGTTGTACTAAGTGTTATACAACATAAATCTAAATTAACCATTTAACAAGTAAAGTATTAAAAGTGAACATGATAACAAATAAAAAGCATGTTAGTATCAAACATTAAAGTCCATATTGAGGTTACACTATACTTATTCTTACACCATTAGTGTAACCTTTTCATGTTGATATAATAAACTTAGTTAAACATAATGAAAAAGAGAAACATAAATAAACAAGATAAGAATATAAATAAAATAAAAACTAACTAAGTAAAGGAAATGAAATGAAAGGCATAAATAAGATATTAATGAAAGCAAAACTTAGGCATTATAAAAATAAAAAGAGAGAAAGCAAGAGCACGATCTGGATCTAGAAACCAAGATGCCTAAATGTATGGAAAATGCCTCCTTTTATAGGCTAAAATTTGAAACTATTGATTTGATGACTAATTATTGAGAAGGTGGCCACATCTTGACTTGACAATCCTTATCTTCTTGTCTGAATAAAATATCATTGATAATATTAGAATTTGAACCAACCTTTCATATAAAAGTTTTAGAAAATTATCTCAGCCTTCCAAGAAAAAAAAATTAAGGTCATTTGGATTTCTATAACTCAAGATATGGGCTAAACAATGAATAATGTTTAAGCCGTAAGACAGATTCAGACTTGTATGTTGTTGCTAAGATTTAGACTTTCAAATAGTAGAATTAAGTCTTAACTTCTCATGAAAGTTTTAGGCCTATATCTTAGCTTTCTATCCATATCAAGCAAACCTAAATTTGAGATCTACAGCTCCAAATATGACCCAATTACAGAATAAGATTCCAATTTAGACTTTACTAGTATTTTTTTTTTAAGCTTGGCTCTTTTTTTTATCCTTTTAATTTCAATACTTCAACTCATCAATCAATCATTTTATGTATGTGATAGGTTTGTATTTAGGATGAACATTTACTATAAATTAAAGGTACTTTATAGTATCAGATTTGTTATTATAAAACATGCTTTAGTTAATGAGTTATTAATACTTCAAGTGCAAAATAATTATATAAAACCTTGATAAAAATACACTTTTAAGTACTAATCATATAACTTTATTTACGATCCAATAACCAAATAGTATTCTAGTTTGGATTGAACTAACATCTCTTTTTTAATCTTAGCATTCTCTTTGTCTTCTCAATTTTAATAGTTAAAACTCATCAATCAATTCATTTATTAATTTGATTGATTATTAGTACTTAAAAATGTATTTTTATCGAGGTTTTATATCATCATTTTGCACTTGAAGTATCAATAACTTCTTAACTAAAATATGGTTTTATAATAATATAAGATACCTTCAATTTATGATAAATATTCATTTTAAATGTAGGTTTATCACATAAATAAAAGGATTAATTAATGAGTTTAAGAATTCAAATTGAAAGAACAAAGAGATGACCAAACTTAGAAAAGAGATGTTAGTGCAGTCCAAACCCGAATACTATTTGGTAATTGGGTTATATCTAGAGTTGCAGATCTTGAATTTAGATCTACTTTATATGGATGGAAAGGTAAGACATAGCCCTATAATTTTTATAGGGAGGTATGGTTTTAAAAAAGTCATTTTCAAGTCTAAATTATAGCAACAACAAAGAAGTCTGAAGTTATTCTGCAGCCCGAGTACTGTTCAATGTTTGACCCATATTTGGAGTTCTAAAAGTCCAAATGACCTCCATTTTTTTTCTAAGAAGCTAAGGCAATTTCTTACAACTTTTATGTTTTTAAGTGGTTCCAATTTTGACGTTATCAATGATATTTTGGGCAGATAAGAGAAGATAAGATTGTCACCAAGTCAATAGTTGGCCACCCATTCATTAATTAGTTATCAAATCAATAGTTTTCAAATTTAACCTATAAAAGGAGGCATTTACCATACATTAAGCCATCTTGGTTTTCAAATCAAGATCATGCTCTTGTTTTTTATCTTTATATTTTTGTATTACTTAAGTTTTATTTTCATTATTGAAAATAAGTAAATGAAAGGAATTGAAAGACAAACAATCTTGATTTAGTTAAATTTATTATGTCAATGTGAAAAGGTTAGTGTAAACTTAACATGGACTTTAATGTTTAATACTAACATGTTTTGTATTTGTTATTTTGTTCACTGACACGACGAAAAGATTGATGTCTTCTCCCAAGTGCAGGAGTGTCGAAGTAATAAATAACCCAGCAAAACCGGGGTCGAACCACAGAGAGGTTATTATACAAATTATAAATAACAACAATACAACAACAACAATAACAACAACAACAACAACAACAACAATAATAATAATATTAGCAGTAGTAGTAGTAATAATAATAATAATAAAGAAAGAGAAGAAGATGATGATAATGATGAGAACTTGGAGATAGAATATTAAAGTAAAGATTAAACAATGATAATAACAAATGTCAAGGTTAGAGGTTCCACTAATGGTATGTTAAACAAGTATAGTCTAAACTCTTATTGTTCAATTGGAAACCACACATAAAGGAGGTTCCAATCAGATTATAGATTGTTAACATGATTACATTAGTCATCTTATTCATTGAATGCTAATACTTGTAAATTTTGTCAAGCATTCATGATTATAACTTATGTTAACAACAAATCAAGTTCCTTTCATAGCTCAGGTGTCGGTTATACCATACAGTATGGGCTATGAAAGTGCCAAGCATTTGTTGTACCAATTGTTATACTACATAAATCAAGATTAGTCATTTAACAAGCAAAGTATTAAAGAGTGAACAAGATAACAAATATAAAACATGTTAGTAT
>SRLM01001085.1:0-19728 GCA_015708895.1 Populus ilicifolia
ACTAGTATTATTAGTATTATTATTATTATTATTATTATTTCTATTATTACTATTATTGTTGTTATTGTTATTGTTGTTGTTGTTGTATTATTGTTATTTATAATTTGTACAACAACCTCCCTGTTGTTCGACCCTGGCTTTGCCGGGTTGTTTATTACTTCGACACTCCTACACTTAGGAGAAGACATCAATCTTTTAGTCGTGTCAGAAAGAAAAAAATATAAAAAGTTAAGACTTACAACATCGATAAAGAAAATAAAAGATAAACAAGTTTAAAATAGATCACTAATGGTAATATACTTTGGGTTGAAATTTTGGCTCAAGTGGTTAAAATTCATAGTGTCTATCATTTTCATATACACATGTAATGTGAAAGTAATATTAACAAGATATGAAGCAAGTTCTAGATATATATATATATATATCATTAAAAAAATGCATAATAAAAAAATATAATGTTGAAGGCTTAAAATCTTACATTGATACAACACTGTTAAGTCAACATGATATATTTTCGAAGTCAATCTCGAAACTAATTAAACTTTAAAACTTGTATGCATACTCATTCATTCAATTTATATCTTTATTTATCTCAACTAATTCTTGTACATAATACTTATATTATCATAATCCAAGTTGCATTGCTTAATGGCCTAAAAAGCTTTGTGTCTAAGCTCTATTGGTAGATGACATGCTTTCTTGTAAATCATCTTATAAGGTGACATTTTTAGAGGTGATTTATAAACAGTCTGATAAGCCCAAAGTGTATTATCAAATCACAAACTTCAATCTCATCGATTAGGTTGCATTGCCTTCTTCAAAATGAACTTGATTTCTTGATTTCAACCTGGCCATTTATTTGAGGATGGTAGGCTATGTAAGTCTGATGAGTCATATGGTACTTGCATAATAATGCTTCTATTAAATGATTGAAAAAATAAATGTCACGATTACTAATGATAGCTTTGTTAGTTCATATGGCTTTTGTCTTAATCCATTTAAAAACATAATCAACAATAAAAAGGGTATAAAGATTACTAAAAGAAGAAGAAAATGGACTCATAAAATTAATACCCCAAACATAAAAAATTTCACTTACAAAAATATTATTTGCATATGATTCTTATAAGTGATATTGTTAGTTCTTTAGCAGTTTTCACATGTTTTACAAAAGTATCCTTAAAAAGAAAAAGCTAATAGAGACCACTTAAAATTCCTTGTGGGATGTTCTTTTTGTTCCAAAATGCCCACCATAAGAATAAGAATGACCTAAGTGAAAATGGAATGAAATTTATCACGTGGTACACATATTCTAACTACTTGATCCGCACAAAATTTTCACAAATAAAAATTGTTTCAAAAATAATATTTAGCATCAACTTATAAATTGTCTTTTTGGGATTTAGACAAAACTAAAGGGAATTCTTTATTGACTTAATAGTTCACCAAATCAATATACCATGGTCTTATAGAGGAATATAACATATACAACTGCTCATCTGGGAATGTCTCTCATATTTTTTTGGTTGGTATATCATTGGCCTGCAATCGGCTCAAGTGATCACTTACATGATTCTTGACACCTTTTTTGTTTTTAATCTCAAGATCAAATTCTAGTAAAAGCAAAATCCACCTAATCAATATTGGTTTGAATTCTTTTTTCTTCAAAAGATACGACAAAGTTGCATGGTTAGTAAAAACAACAACTTTTGTGCCAAGTAAACAAGATCTAAATTTTTCTAGAGTACACACCACTACAAAAAAGTTTTTTTTCAGTATATGGTAATTGTATTGCGCTTCGTCCAACATGCAGAAAGCATATACGATAACATGTAAATTCTTTTGTATTCTTTGTCCAAGTACAACCCCTACCATATAATCACTCGTATTACACATTATCTCAAAAAGTTCATCCTAATTTGGTGGTTACATGAAGGGGGCAGATGTGAAACACCTCTTAAGCTTATTATAGACATCTTTACATGCTTGATCAAACATTAAAATCCACTTTTTTGGCTAAGAATTTGTATAAAGGTTTATTGTAATCTTTTAGAATTTTTTGATAAAACATCGATAGAAACCTATATGGCTAATAAAAGAACAAACCTCCCTCACATATAAGGGGTAAAACAATGATGAAATAATATTTATTTTAGCTTTATGAACCTTTAAACCATGGGAAAACACAACATACTTAAGAATTGTTCCTTGTTCTACCATTAAATAACACTTTTCATTGTTTAAAACAAGGTTAGTATCAATGTATCTTTTCAAAACTAAAGATAAAATTTCTAAACACTTATCAAAAGAATTAAACTATCCATGAAAACCTCAATTATTTTTCCAATATAGTAAAAAAAACTACTCATCATGCATCTTTGAAAAGTTACAGGTACATTACACAAACCAACAAGCATTCTTCTATATGTATATGTACCAAATGGGCATATGAAGGTAGTCCTTTTTTAATCTTTAGGATTAATAACAATTTGATTATATATACCATTCCATCAAGAAAGCAATCAAAAGACTTATTTGTTAAGCATTCAAACATTCGGTCTATGAATGGTAATAGGAAATGATCTTTGCGTGTAGAAAGGTTAAGCTTTCTATCATCAATACACATTATCTAACCACTCAAGATGCCAATTGATTAGTACTTAAAAGTGAATTTTTATCAAGATTTTATATTATCATTTTATACTTGAAGTATTAATAACTCCTTAACTAAAGTATGTTTTATAATAACATATCTAATAATATAAGATACCTTGAATATGTAGTAAATGTTGATTTTAAATGCAGTCGTATCACATAAATAAAAGGATTGATTGATGAGTTAAAGAATTGAAATTGAAAGGACAAAGAGATGGCCAAACTTAAAAAAGAGATGCTCGTGCAATCCAACTTAGAAACATTGTTTGGTAGTTGGGTCATATCTTGAGCTGTAGTTCTTGAATTTAGGTATCTTTTATATGGATGGAAAGGTAAGACATAAACCTACAACTTTTCTTGAGTCCAAGATTTAAAAAGGTCATTTTCAAGTTCAAATTGTAGCAATAACAAAGAAGTCTGAATCTGTCCTGCAGCCTAGACACTGTTCAGTGTTCAGCCAATATCTTAAGTTCAAGAAGTCTAAATGATTAGTACTTGAAAGTGCATTTTTATCAAAGTTTTTTATCATCATTTTATAGTTGATGTATCAATAACTCCTTAACTAGAAAATATTTTATAATAACATATCTAATAATATAAGATATCTTGAATTTGTGTTAAATGTTCATTTTAAATGTAAGCATGTCACATAAATGAAAGGATTGATTGGTGAGTTTAAGTACTGAAATTGAAAGGACAAAGAGATGACCAAACTTAGAAAAGAGATGTTAGTGTAGTCCAAATCGAAATACTGTTTGGTAATTAGATCATATCTGAAGTTGTAGATCTTGAATTTAAGTCTATTTTATATAGATAGAAAGGTAAGACATAGGCCTATAACTTTCATGAAAGCCTAAGATTTAAAAAGACCATTTTCAATTCTAAATTATAGCAACAACAAAAAAGTCTACATTTTTCCTACAGCCCAAACACTGTTAAATGTTTGGTTTATATCTGGAGTTCTAGAAGTCCAAATGACCTCCACTTTTTTTTATTGGAAATTAAAGATAATTTCCTACAACTTTCATGAAGTGGTTCCAATTCTGACTTTATCAATGATGTTTTGGGTAGACAAAAAAGATAAGAATTTTCACCAACTCAAGAGTTGGTCACCCACTCATCAATTAGTCATCAAATCAATAGTTTTCAATTTTGGCTTATAAAAGAAAGCATTGCCATGCATTTAGGCATCTTGGTGTCCAAATCAAGATTATGTTCTTTCTTTCTCTCTTTGTATTTTTTTTAATGTTTATGTTTTGCTTTCATTAATATCTTATTTATGCCTTTCAATTCCTTTACTTTACTTAGTTAACTTTTATCTTATTTATATTCTTATCTTGTTTACTTATGTTTCTCTCTTTCATTATGTTTAACTAAGTTTATTATGTTAAGGTGAAAAGGTTATACTAATAGTGTAAGAATAAATATAGTGTAAACTCAACATGGAATTTTAATGTTTGATACTAACATGTTTTGTATTTGTTATCTTGTTCACTCTTTAATACTTTGCTTGCTAAATGACTAATATAGATTTTTGTTGTATAATACTTCGTACAACAAATGCTTGACACTTTCATAGCTCAATTGTATGGTATAACCTATACCTGTGTTATGAAAGGAACTTGATTTGTTATTAAAATAAGTTATAATCATGAATGCCTGATGAGATTTATAAGTCTTAGCATTAATCAAATAAGATAATTAATGTAGTCATGTTAACAATTTATAATCTAATTGGAACCTCCTTTGTATGTGTTTTCCAATTGAATAATAAGAGTTTATACTATACTTATTTGACATACCATTAATGGATCCTTTAACCTTGACATTTCTTGTTATCATTGTTTAATCATTACATTAATCTTCCATCTCAAAGTTCTCATTAACTTCTTCTTCTTCTTTTTTTCTTTTTTTTTTACTATTACTACTACTACTACTATTATTACTATTACTATTACTATTATTACTACTGTTATTATTATTGTTATTATTGGTGTTATTATTATTGTTGTTGTATTATTGTTATCTATAATTTATACAATTAACCTTCTTATGGTTCAACTGCAGTCTTGTCAAGTTATTTATTACTTTGACACTCTTACACTTGGAAGAAGACATCAATCTTTTGGTTGTGATAGTAAATATTTATTTTAAATACAAGCCTATTACATAAATAAAAAGATTGATTGATGAGTTTAAGAACTGAAATTGAAAGGACAAAGAGATGGCTAAACTTAGAAAATAGATGCTGATGCAGTCCAAACCAGAACACTGTTTGGTAATTGGGTTATATCTGGAGCTTTAGATCTTGAATTTAGGTTTACTTTATATGGAAGGAAAGGTAAGATATAGGCCTATTACTTTATATGGATAAAAAGGTAAGATATAGGCCTACAACTTTCTTATGGAGCTCAAGATTTAAAAAGGCTATTTTCAAGTCCAAATTGTAGCAATAACAAAGAAGTCTGAATCTGTCTTTCAGACCTAGTACTATTCAGTGTTTTGCCTATATTTGGAGTTCTAGAAATCCAAATGACCTGAATCTTTTACATAAGAAAGCTGAGATAATTTTCTTGAACTTTCATGTTTTCAAGTGGCTCCAATTTTAACGTTATCAATAACGTTTTGGGCAGACAAGAGAAGATAAGGATTGTTACCAAGTCAAGAGTTGGCCACCCACTCATCAATTAGGCAACAAATCAGTAGTTTCCAATTTTAGCCTATAAAAGGAGGCATTTGCTATGCATTTACGCATCTTAGTCTCCATATCAAGATCATGCTCTTGCTTTCTCTTTTTATATTTTTGTAATGCTTAAGTTTTATTTTTATTAATATCTTCTTTATGTCTTTCAATTCTTTTTCTTTACTTTGTTAACTTTTATCTTATTCATGTTCTTATTTTTTTTATTTATTTGTCTTTCTTTTATTATGTTTATTTATTTTTCTTTTTTTAAGATATATAAATATAACTTAAAATACCATGCATCTTTAACCCATGTAATGAACTTTCGGCTAATGACTCCCAGACTAGTTGGTTTTAGGGCATTAGGTGTTGAGACACTCTGACATGCTTAGTAACTTGGGTCACAGATACTGATATGTAGGTAGTGCAATGTTTGATTCCCTTAAGCTTTTCTTCTCAATCTATGTAACAAGCGTTAGGCCAATAGCTCCCAAGTCAGTTGACTTTAGGGTATTAAGTGTTAAAATACCCTTTTAGGCTTAATTGCTTAGGTTAGGGAGGCTACAAAACCAAACTTACCTACATTTTTATTATCATCATTTCATTTTATTTTTATTTTTTTTGCTCTTTTTTTTATTATATATTATCCATTTCCCTTAGTTGTTACCTTTAACAAAAGAACATAAATAATGTAATAATTCAATATGCAACCACAATCATATATTATAGTGTGTGTGTGTAAATTAAGGTTTAAGAATACATGTTAAACAAGTATATGAGCAGAATTAAGTGATAGTAATGCAAGAGTTTGTAAACCTGAATATTTCAAGAAGCATTATGATAGACCTTATTAAAATTGGTTACTAAGATGCATCTCAAGAGTCATAAAAAGATCTCTTTTACTTTGCCATCATAGTAACAATAATTTTGCACAAGTTTTATGAAATAAAAAACACAGTTAGTTAATTTTTTTTAAGCTACTACCCTCTCCCCCCAACCAAAACGAGACATTGTCCTCAATGTTCTAAGGTAGAAAGATAGAGTATAGAAGATATCACCTAAAATAACAAACATTCACAAACTTGAAACACATTTAAATAAAAATAAGAAATAACAAAACACAATAATAAAAGAAAAAGACAAAAAAAATATAAATGAACACTCAAATCTAATCCAAGCTTTTTACGGCTTTCCTTAAATGACTAATTTATGCGACTCATGGAGGGATCAATTACAGGAATGAAAGATTGTAGTTGGTCAATCAATTATTTAGTAGTAGCAGCAGAGATTATAATTTATCATGCAGAAGATAAAAATTCTTGTTCCACAGCATGATCAAGAAAAGACAATAACTTATCATAATAACTATTAACATTTAACAAACCTATGAGTTTATGGTGAATATGCAGTTGGGCCTAAGAGGAAATATGAAAGATCTCTTCTAATGTGCCTAGACCACCTGGTAAGGTAATGAAGGCATCAACATGGTTAAACATTGCATTCATTCGACCAGACATTGTGGAGACCTGTAGTTCCTCTTCAATTGTTTTTCCAATGATGTCCCCTTGTGCTAAAGCTTTGGGGACAACCCCTAAAACTTGACTACCTCTTAAAAATACAACTAGTGACACACCTCCTATTAACTCAAGACTGCCTCCCCCATACACTAAATGAATCTTTCTCTCAGTTAGCACTTAACTAAGATGATTTGCTGATTCAAAAAACTCCTTTTCTTTCTCAGGACTAGATCCACCAAAAACACAAATATTTCTTATGTGATGACTTGAGGAACTTGCTATTTCTACACACTTCTATATTTGTTCAATGTATGGGTTGAGTATAAATGAAAGGAGGGAAGAGAGGATTTTATAAATGAAAAATTGAAAAGGCAATCATACAGCTGGAGTCTCACACACTCTCTCTTTCTCTTTTTATTTATTTATTTATTTTTGAAAAAGTATGTGTATGTACAAGTAGTTGTAATAGTGGCTTACATCTTCCCTTGGTTTTATGTCCAAGAACGACTGAAATGCCCTATATAGGTCGGGGATAGGCTTTCCATCTAGTTTTCTTAAAAACTGGCAAACAAGATCTTTTTTAGTTAGATTCTCAAGACTAAGTTGATCATGTTCTTTATGAAAATAAGGCCATAAATCATGAATTGCATGATGCACATCTCCACTAGGATGCGTCTGAAGAGTTAATAGAAGATTCTCTAAAGACTCCTTACTTAGGCCATCCTTAATTAATTGGATTTTATCTTCATGGTTTATCAATATCATTCCTAAAGAATGACATTGTGCATTACAAGTCCATCTAGCACATCGATGACAGACTTTTAGTTGTTTTGCATAACGTTTCTTTACAAAAGTACTTTTACCTATTCCAGACATGTGTTAAATGAAGGAATTATAGGACTTACCTGATAATCAGACCTTTGCTTTAATCAACCAGCAAATATCCTCAGGAATTTCATGATTCACTAACAATCTCAATCTTGCACGGTAAATTTTTGTAATCGCATTCTAAGGCAGAGCGGGAAAATACTTTTTCAATTTTTTAAGATTAGTGTCCATTTTCAAATGAGAATTGGAAGAGAGATTCAAAAAATTGCATAAATATATACACATATATCAGTTATTATGGGAAACTGAAAGAACCGACTTAAATCACAAAGTACCATTGTCCGCCATTTAACTAAGGTGAGAGAAACAAGCAAAAATCACTAAAAAAGAAACACAAAAACACTATAAGGAAAAAAAATAATCAATCTTTATCTATAAGATCAGTCAAACCAATGGATTCATTTTCACTAGGAAAATTATCAAAATAAGCTTTCAAACGATGTCCTCATTCAAACTAATGGATTCATTTTCACTCAGAAAATTATCAAAATAAGCTTTCAAACGATGTCCTCATTCAAACTAATGGATTCATTTTCACTAAGAAAATTATCAAAATAAGCTTTCAAACAATGTCCATTTATCTTAAAAACATTATTATTCTTTTGATTCTCAATATCAAAGGCCCCATAAGGATTGCTCCATCTTGATATTAGCTCTCTAGGAAATAAATAGAGTCGAGAATTATAAAACAAATTTTTTTTACCCGTATCAACTTTTTGACAATTTTCATGAGAGTTGCAGAATGCGTGTGAGTCCTTGAATATGATGGGCCAATAAAATTCATTTTAAAAGATTTTTGCAGGTTTTTTTACAAAAAATAACTCCCACATGCTTCAAAATGACAAAATTGAATGACACTACTTACCTCATTATCGGGAATTAATCGTTGAAATATTTGATCAGGACAATATTTGAATAAGTTAGGGTTATCCCAATAAAAGTTCTTTACTCCGTTCAAAAACTTTTCTTTGTCTTGGATACTCCAATCAACGGGCAAATCTCCTAAAGCAAGAAAATTGATATTTTTATCATACGAAGGCATTGGACTAAGAGAATGTAAAGATTCGTTAGGAAAGTAATCATCGATTGGTGTAATGTCAGATGTCGAATTTGTTGTCACTTTTGACAAAAGATCCGTATCAATATTTTTGGTGTGTTTTTCATCCATGATTTCTTCCTCGCAATAAATTATTTGTAAATCTTCAGATTCATCCAACTCATTTTTACTTAAAGTAGATTCAAGTTGATCATAAACTAATTTATCAATATGATCTACTTCTTGTAAATCATTATCATCTCCAGGTTGCTTGGAAATGTTGAAAATATTCATCTTTAATGCCATGTTTCCAAATGATAGTTTTGTTAGTTCATTTCTATAATTAATCAATACATTAGAAGTTGCAAGAAACGGACGTCCTAAAATAACAGGAAATGAATCACATGCTTGAACAGGTTTTGTGTCCAAGATAACACATCTATATGATAAATGAATTTATCGACTTGTACTAACACATCTTCAATTGTTCCTCTAGGCACTGTTATAGATCTATTGGCTAGTAAAAGAGTTATAAAAGTTGGTTTTAACTCACTTAGATTGAGACTTTAAAAAACTGAATATAAAAGTAAATTGATACTAGCTCCAAAATCAAGTAAGGCTCTTTTAATTTTATGTTCTCCAATAAAGAAAGAAATTGTAGGATAACCAGAGTCTTTATATTTCAAAGCATTATTGTTTTGAAGAGTGACACTTACTTGTTCGGCTAAAAAGGCTTTCTTTTTCACATTTAGTTTTCTCTTCGTAGTGCATAGTGATTGATACTTAAAAGTGTATTTTTATCAAGGTTTTATATCATCATTTTGCACTTGAAGTATCAATAACTCCTTAACTAAAACATGTTTTATAATAATATAAGATACCTTTAATTTGTGGTAAATGTTGATTTTTAATGCAGACCTATCACATAAATGAAAGGATTGATTGATGAATTCACGGATTGAAATTGAAAGGATAAAGAGATGACCAAACTAAAAAAAGAGATGTCGGTGCAATCCAAACCAAAATACTATTCAGTAATTGGGTCATATCTAGAGCTATAAATCTTAGATTTAGGTCTACTTTATATGGATGAAAAGGTAAGACATAGGTCTACAACTTTCATATGGAGCCCAAGATCTAAAAAGGCCATTTTCAAGTCTAAATTGTTGTGACAACAAAGAAGCCCGAATCTGTCCTCAAGCCCGAGCATTGTTCAGTTGAAATGAGCTGAATTTCTTACACAAGAAAGCTTAGACAATTTCCTCCAACTTTCATGTTTTCAAGTGGCTCTAATATTGATGTTATCAATGATGTTTTGGGCAAACAAGAAAAGATAAGGATTGTAACCAAGTCAAGAGTTGGTCACCCACTCATCAATTAATCATCAAATCAATAGTTCTCAATTTTGGCCTATAAAAGGAGGCATTTGCCATGCATTTAGGCATCTTGGTGTCCAAATCAAGATCATGCTCTTATTTTCTCTCTTTGTATTTTTTGTATTGCTTATGCTTTGCTTTCATTAATATCAAGTTTATGCCTTTCATTTCCATTCCTTTCCTTTGTTAACACTTATCTTATTTATGTTCTTATTTTGTTTATCTTTTTTTCTTTCTTTCATTATGTCTAGCTAAGTTTATTATATCAAGGTGAAAAAGTTACATTAATGGTGTAAGAATAAGTATAGTATAAACTTAATATGGACTTTAATGTTTGATACTTACATGTTTTATATTTGTTATCTTGTTCACTCTTTAATACTTTGCTTGTTAGATGACTAATCTTGATTTATGTTGTATAACACTTGGTATAACAAATGCTTGGCACTTTCATAGCCTATACTGTATGGTATAACCGACACCTGATTTATGAAAGAAACTTGATTTGTTGTTAACATAAGTTATAATCATGAATGCTTGATGAAATTTATAAGTATTAGCATTAATTGAAGAAGATGACTAATGTAATCATTTTAACAATCTATAATATGATTGGAACCTCCTTTATGTGTGGTTTCCAATTGAATAATAAGAGTTTATACATACTTGTTTGACATACCATTATAGATCCTCTAACCTTGACATTGTTTGTTATCGTTGTTTAATCCTTATTTTAATTTTTCATCTCAAAGTTCTCATCAATTTTTCTTCTTTATTATTGTTGTTATTATTATTAGTACTACTACTACTACTGCTGCTGCTGCTACTAGTATTAATATTGTTACTCTTATTAATGTTGTTGTTGTTGTTACTATTATTGTTGTTTATAATTGTTGTTTATAATTTGTACAATTAACCTCCCTGTGGTTCAACCTAGGTCTTATTGGGTTATTTATTTCTTCAACACTCCTGCACTTGGGAGAAGACATCAATCTTTTAGTCGTCATATAGATCTTTCAAAAATTTAACATAGAAAGGAACTTGTTTAATAGCATCCAACAAATGTATGTTGATTCTTACCTATTTGAAAGTTTCAAAGATTTGAGAGTTATGATTGACTTTTTTTTGTTTGGTCATGACATGTGAAAATGGAAGTGCTGGCGGAGAATTAGTCGTTTCTGTGCAATTTTCATATTCGACCCCTTCCTTACCTTTAGAGATTCATCATCTTTCTCACAAGGTTCAAGAGTGAGTTGTTTAATAACTTTACCACTACAAAGAGTAGTGAGTGATTTGACTTAATCCATGTGTTGGCTTATAGATTTACTCGTATTTGCATTATATTACCCATTGGGATTTTGTTGTGGTTGAGATGGAAACTTACCTTTCTCTTGGAAACTGAGAGCAAATGTTAATTTTGCAAGAGTATCTTTAAAATTTATCATGTTTTGAGCAACTTGAGTATTGATTGTCTCTTGTTTTTTTAATGAATGCATGCAATGTTTCCTCAAGATTTCTTTTAGGAGGTAGAGTATAAAGAGCTGCATATCCATTAGAATTTTGGAAATTGTGGTGTGCTTGAAATGGTTGTTGTGAAGTTTGTACATTGTTATTATCACTCTTCCAACTGAAATTTGGGTGATTTCTCCAATCAGGGTTGTATGTTTGTGAGTATGGGTTGTGGTTGGCCCTTTGAAAACTATTTAAAGCACGAGCTTATTCATGGAGACATTCCTTAAAAGAAAGCAAGGTTAGACAGTTGTTGGTTGAGTGTATGGGTTAAGTAGAAATGAAAGAAAGGAAGAAAGGATTTTATAGATGAGAAATTAAAAAGGCAATCATACCACCTATATGTAGGCTAGCTGGAGTCACACACTCTCTTTCTCTTTATTTATTTATTTATTTTTGAAAAAGCATGTGTATGTATAGGTAGTTGTGATTGTGGCTCACATCTTCCCTTAGTTTTACATCTAAGAACTGCTTAAACACCCTCTATGGGTTGGGGATGGCTTCCCATCTAGTTTTCTTAAAAAGTGACAAACAGGGTCTTTTTTAGTTAGATTCCCAAAATTAAGTCAATCATATTCTTTATGAAAATGGGGTCATAAATCATGAATTGCACGATGCACATCTCCACTAGGATGAGTCTCAAGAGTTAATAAAAGATTATTTAAAAACTCCTTACTCAGGTCATCCTTAATGAATTATATTTTATCTTCACAGTTTATAGATATCATTACTAGATAACGACATTGTGCATTACAAGTCCATCTGGCACATCGATGATAGACTTTCAGTCGTTTTGCACGACGTTTCTTTGCAAAAATACTTTTACCTGTTCTAGACATGTGTGAAATGAAAGAACTTGAGAACTCACCTGATAATTGGATATTTGCTTCAATCAACCACCAAATATCTTCAATAATTCCATGATTCATTAACAACCTCAATCTTGCACATCTATTACGGTAAATTTTTATAATTGCATTCTGAGGTAGAGCAGGAAAATACTTTTTCAATTTTTCAAGATTAATGTTCATTTTTAAATGAAAATTGGAAGAAAGATTCATAGAATTGCAAAAATATATACACAAATATCAGTTATTATGGAAAACTAAAAGAACCGACTTAAGTCATGGAGTACTATTATCCATCATTTAATCGGTGTGAGAGAAACTAGCAAAAATCACTCAAAAAGAAACACAAAAAAAAAAAACACAACGTGAGAAAAAAAAAACCAACTTTATCTACAAGATCATTCAAACCAGTTGATTCATTTTCACTAGGAAAATTATCAAAGTAAGCTTTTAAATGATGTCCATTTTTCTTAAAAACTTTGTCATTTATTGAATTCTCAATATCAAAGGCCCCATAAAGATATACATGTTTCTTAATAAATGGACTTCTCCATCTTAATCTTAGCTCTCTAGAGAATAAATGGAATTGAGAATTATAAAAAAAAACTTTTTTACCATTATCAACTTTTTAACAATTTTCACAAGTTTTGCAAAATGCATGCATGTCCTTAAACATGGTGGGCCAATAAAATCCATTTTGAAATATTTTTATAGTTGTCTTTTTTGACGAACAATAACGCCCACATATTTTAGAATGACAATGTTTAATGACATTACTTACCTCATTTTCGGGAATGAATCTTTGAAATATTTGATCAAGATAATATTTGAATAAGTTAGGGTCATCTCAATAAATGTTCCTCACTTCGTTCAAAAACTTTTATTTGTCTTGGGTACTCCAATCAGCTGGCAAATCTCTTAAAGGAAAAAAATTGATATTTTTATCATACCAAGGCATTGGACTAAAAGAAAGTAAGGATTCGTTAGGAAAGTAATCATCGATTGGTGTGATGTCAGATGTCGAATTTGTTATCACTGTTGACAAAAGATTCGTATCAACACTTTTGGTGTTTTTTTCATCTGTGATTTTTTCCTCAAAATAAATCATTTGCAAATCTTCAGATTCATCCAACTCTTTTTTACTTGAAGTAGATTCAAGTTGATCATAAACTAATTCATCAATATGATCTACTTCTTGTAAATCATTATTATCTCCAGGTTGTTTGCAAATGTTGAAAATATTCATCTTCAATGTCATGTTTTCAAATGATAGCTTCATCAGTCCATTCCTACAATTAATCAATGCGTTAGAAGTTGCAAGAAATGGACGTCTTAAAATAACAGAAAATGAATTACATCCTTCAACAGGTTGTGTGTCCAAAACAATAAAATTGACAGGATAAATGAATTTATCGACTTGTACTAACACATCTTCGACTATTCCTTTAGGCCCTTTTATAGATCTATCGGCAAGTAAAAGAGTTATAGAAGTTGATTTTAACTCATCTAGATTGAGACTTTGAAAAACTGAATATGGAAGTAAATTCACATTAGCACCAAGATCAAGTAAGGCTCTTTCAATTTTATGCTCTCCAATAAAGCAAGAAATTATAGGACAACCAGGGTCTTTATATTTCAAAGCATTATTGTTCTGAAAAATGGCACTTGTTCGGCTAAAAAGGCTTTCTTTTTAACATTTAGTTTCTTCATCATGGTGCATGGATCTTTAAAAAATTTAACATAGGAAGGAACCTGTTTATTAGTATCCAGTAAAGGTATATTGAATCTTACCTGTTTGTAAGTTTCAAAGATTTCAGAGTTATGATTGACTTTTCTTTGTTTGGTCATGGCATGAGAAAATGGAAGTACTGACGGGGAATCAGTTGTTTCTTTGTAATTTTCATATTCAACTCCTTCCTTACTCTCAGAGATTGACTTATCATCTTTCTCACAAGGTTCAAGAGTGGGTTTTTCAATAACTTTACCACTATGAAGAGTAGTGATTGATTTGACTTGATCTATGTGTTGGCTTTCAGAACTACTTGCATTTACATTGTATTGCCCATTGGGTTTTTGTTGTGGTTGAGATGGAAACTTACCTTTCTCTTGAAAACTGAGAGCAGATGTCAATTTTACAAGAGTATCTTTAAAATCTGTCATGTTTTGAGCAAGTTGAGTATTGATTGTCTCTTGCTTTTTAATGAATGCATGCAATGTTTCCTCATGATTTCTTTTAAGAGGTGGAGTATAAGGTGGTGCATATCCATAAGACTTTTGAAAATTATAGTGTACTTGAAACGGTGGTTGTGAAGTTTGTACATTGTTGTTATCACTCTTCCAACTAAAATTTGGGTGATATCTCCAATCAAGGTTATATGTTTGTGAGTATGGGTTGTGTTGGCGTTTTGAAAACTATTTAAAGCATGGGCTTGTTCATAGAGACATTCCTTAAAAGAAGACAAAGTTGGATAGTTATTGGTTAAGTGTTCATTTGTTTCACATATTTGACACCCAATGTTTTCAATAGATTTTAATTGACCATTCGTTTTCAATTCTAGTGCCTTAACTTTTCTAGCTAAAGATGCAAACTTAGCTTGGAGGTCATGATCTTCCCTAAGGTTATACATACCTCCACTAGATGTATGAGGTTGAGTTTTACCCAATGCCTCATAAGTATTCGCGGTGTTCTAATTTTGAGCATTTTCAGTTAACAAGTCTAAGTACTCTATAGCTTCATCAGGGTCTTTATCTTCAAAAGTTTCATTGCACATCAATTCAACTATGTGCCTATGTTTAGGTGTTAACCTTTAAAAAAAATATGAAACCAATCTCTATATTTCAAAACCATGATGAGCGCAAGTATTAAGCAAATTTCGATACTTATCCCAACATTAGTAAAATGGTTCTCCTGGTTTTTGAATGAAAGTGGTGATTTGTCTTTTGAAAGAGTTTGTTCTATGAGATGGGAAAAACTTTTTTAAAAACTGTTGTTGCATTTCATCCCAAGCATGAATGGATCGTGGTCTCAAATTTTATAGCCATGTTTTAGCTTTATCTTTTAATGAAAAAAGAAAAAGCTTTAATCTGATGATGTTCATGGTATAATTTGAGTCATTATATGTGTTGCAGACCTCCTCAAAATTCCCTTAAATGCAAGTATGAATTTTATAAATCTAAGCCATAAAAAGAAGGTAA
The DNA here is from genome assembly GCA_015708895.1 of Populus ilicifolia. Classification (NCBI taxonomy): domain Eukaryota; kingdom Viridiplantae; phylum Streptophyta; class Magnoliopsida; order Malpighiales; family Salicaceae; genus Populus; species Populus ilicifolia. The sequence continues at coordinate 15,708 of SRLM01001085.1, forward strand.
AAGTTGAATAATGTATGGTTTAAAATTAAAATGAGATGCATCAGGAGGAAAAACTACGAATGATGGTGCACTTGTTCTTATGGGATTCATATGGTCTCTAAAGGTTCTAGCACGATTATTCTCATTATGAAGTGACTAGTTATCTTTATCGGCCATATTTTTTTTTAAATGATGAGGATACCCTGTAAAGTCTACCATTTGATGTACATGACCACACTCTCATGCACGTATAGGAATAGAGTAAAAGAAAGAAGAAAACAAAAGAAGAAGAAATAAGAGACAAGAAACAAAGTTATATACAAGAAAAGTGAAAAGAGAAAATAAAATAAATGTTATAATTTGTACAAGAACTTACCTCCCCGACAATGGCGTCAAAAAACTTGACACGACTAAAAGATTGATGTCTTCTCCTAAATGCAGGAGTGTCGAAGTAATAAATAACCCGACAAGACCGGGGTCGAACCAGAGAGAGGTTAATTGTACAAATTATAAACAACAATTATAAACAACAACAATAATATTAGTAGCAATAATAACAATAATAAAGAAGAAGAAGGAGAAAGAGAAGAAGAAAAGTGATAAGAACTTTAAGATGGAAAATCAATGTAAGGATTAAAGAATGATAACAAACAATGTCAAGGTTAGAGGATTCACTAATGGTATGTCAAACAAGTATAGTATAAACTCTTATTGTTCAATTGAAAACCACACATAATGGAGGTTCCAATCAGATTATAGATTGTTAACATGATTATATTAGTCATCGTATTCAATTAATGATAATACTTGTAAATTTCATCAAGCATTCATGATTATAAGTTATGTTAACAACAAATCAAGTTTCTTTCATAGCTCAAGTGTCGGTTATACCATATAGTATAGGCTATGAAAGTGTCAAGCATTTGTTGTACCAAGTGTTATACAACATAAATCAAGATTAGTCATTTAACAAGCAAAGTATTAAAGAGTGAACAAGATAACAAATAGAAAACATGTTAGTATCAAACATTAAAGTCCATATTGAGTTTACATTATACTTATTTTTACAACATTAATGTAACTGACACGACTAAAAGATTGATGTCTTCTTCCAAGTGCAGGAGTGTCGAAGTAATAAATAACCTAGCAAGACCGGGGTTGAACCACATGGAGGTTAATTGTACGAATTATAAACAACAACAATAGTAACAAGAACAACAACAATAATAATAATAGCAATAAGAATACTAATAATACAAGTAGTAATAACAGTAGTAGTAGTAGTAGTAACAATAATAATAATAATAATAATAATAAGAGTAAAAATAATAAAGAAGAAGAAGAAGAAAGAGAAGAAGAAAAGTGATGAGAACTTTGAGATGGAAAATCAATGTAAGGATTAAATAATGATAACGAACAATGTCAAGGTTAGAGGATTAACTAATGGTATGTCAAACAAGTATAGTATAAACTCTTACTGTTCAATTGAAAACCACATATAATGGAGGTTCCAATCAGATTATAGATTGTTAACATGATTACATTAGTCATCTTATTCAAGTAATGCTAATACTTGTAAATTTTATCAAGCATTCATGATTATAAGTTATGTTAACAACAAATCAAGTTCCTTTCATAGCTTAGGTATCGGTTATACTATACAGTATGAGTTATGAAAGTGTCAAGCATTTGTTATACCAAGTGTTATACAAAATAAATCTAGATTAATCATTTAACAAGCAAAGTATTAAAGAGTGAACAAGATAACAAATACAAAACATGTTAGTATCAAATATTAAAGTCCATATTAAGTTTACATTATACTTATTCTTGTACCATTAGTATAATCTTTTCACATTGACATAATAAACTTAGCTAAACATAATGAAAGAAAAAAAAAGTTAAGAACAAAAATAAGATAAAAGTTATCTAAGTAAAGGAAAGGAAATGAAAGGCATAAGCTTGATATTAATGAAAACAAAGCATAGACACTAAAAAAAAAATATAAAGAGAGAAAACAAGAGCATGATCTTGATCTGGACACCAAAATGCCTAAATACATGGCAATTGCCTCCTTTTATAGGCCAAAATTGGAAACTATTGATTTGATGACTAATTAATGAGTGAGTGACCAACTCTTGACTTGGTGACAATCCTTATCTTCTCTTGTCTGCCCAAAAGGTCATTGATAACATCAAAATTACAGCCACTTGAAACATGAAAGTTGTAGAAATTATCTCATCTTTCCTATGTAAAACATTCAACTCATTTTGACTTCTAGAACTCCAGATATAGCCAAAATATTGAACAATGCTCGGGCTAGAGGACAGATTTGGAATTCTTTGTTGTTACAACAATTTGGACTTGAAAATGGCCTTTTCAGATCTTGGGCTCCATGAAAGTTGTAGGCCTATGTCTTACCTTTACATCCATATAAAGTAGACCTAAATCTGAGATCTATAGCTCCAGATATGACCCAATTACCGAACAATGTTCTGGTTTGGAGTGCATCGACATCTCTTTTCTAAGTTTGGCCATCTCTTTATCCTTTCAATTTCAGTTCTTAAATTCATCAATCAATCCTTTTATTTTTGTGATAGGCCAGCATTTAAAATAAATATTTACCACAAATTAAAGGTATCTTATATTATTAGATATATTATTATAAAACATGCTTTAGTTAAGGAGTTATTGATATTTCAAGTGCAAATGATGATATAAAACCTTGATAAAAATACACTTTTAAGTATCAATCACACCCCCCAACTAGCTTATTACTAGTCCCTAGTAATCAAAGTGTTAAAATAGAAAAATACTTTGCAAATTCTACAAAGCAAGGTAGTCATCATTTAATTTCCATTAATCTATCCAGATAAACAAACTCTCATTAAATTTATATACCTGCTCAATACCTCTTAACAAGATATTCATAAACCTTTCTTTTATACTCAATGTATCAACATATAATTATAGGGTTTTCTTGGAAGAAAACAAAATTTTTGTTTTAATGTTTAAGGTTAACTTCCTTGGGTTGAGATTATTATTTTTGTCTTTTTTTTAATATATATACATATAATTTAAAACACCATGCATCTTTAACCCATGTAATGAGCTTTCAGCTAATGACTCCTAAACCAGTTGGTCTTATGGCATTAGGTGTTAAGACACCCCTACGAGCTTAGTAACTTGGGTTGTAGATACTGATACATAGATGATGCAATGTTTGATTCTCTTAAACTGTTCTCCTCAACCTATGTAACAAGCATTGGGCCAATAGCTCCCAAGTCAGTTGATTTAGGGTATTAGGTGTTAAAACACCCCTTCAGGCTTAATTACTTAGGTTAGGGAGGCTACGAAACCAAACTTATCTACATTTTTATTATTATCATCTTTTTTCTTTTTCCTTTTTTTTCTTTTTTTATAATTATATATACTATCCCTTTCCCTTAGTTGTTACCTTTAACAAAAGAACATAAATAATGTAATAATCCAATAAGCAACCCACAATCATATGTTAAAGTATGTGTGTGTATTTTAAGGTTTAAGAATACATGTTAAATAAGTATATGAGCTAAAATTTCTCCTTACTATACCATCATAGTAACAACAATTTTGCACATACTTTATGAAATAGAAAACATAGTTTTTTTTTTAGTTACTACCTTCTCCCCCCAACTAAAATAAGACATTGTCCTCAATGTTTAAAGGTAGAAAGATAGAGTATAGAAGATATCACCTGAAATAACAAACACTGACAAACCGGAAACATACTGAAACAAATATAAGAAACAACAAAACACCAAAAGACACAAAGATTCACAAATGGAGGCTCAAATTCAATCTAAGCTTTTTATAGCTTTTCTTAGTTGATCAATTTATGGGACTCATGGAAGGATCAATTACAAGAATGAAATATTGTAGTTGGTCAATCAATTGTTCAGCAGTAGCAGCAGAGATTATGATTTGTTGTGCAAAAGATGTTAGAAATTCTTGTTCCACAGTGACACGACAAAGAGATTGATGTCTTCTCCCAAGTGCAGGA
>SRLM01001088.1:0-32685 GCA_015708895.1 Populus ilicifolia
CTGCACTTGGGAGAAGACATCAATCTCTTTGTCGTGTCATCAATGCATATGCGCCAACCAGTAACAGTTCTAGTGGGAATTAACTCATTGTTCTTATTTGTTATCACAGTAACTTCAGATTTCTTAGGTACAACTTGGGTAAGACTTATCCATTTGCTATCAGAAAGAGGATAAATGATTTCATTCTCTAGAAGCTAAATGACTTTATTTTTCACTACTTCTTTTATATTAAGATTTAGCCTTCGTTGTATTTCTCTAGAGGGTTTAGCATTTTCCTCCAAATAAATTCTGTGTGTACAAATCAAAGGACTAATTCCTTTTATATCAGCTATAGTCCATCCTAATGCATTTTTGTGCATTTTCTGACCTTCTTGATGTGCATTAATTTTGGAAGAGATTATTACGGGAAAAGTTTTATTTTCTCCTAAAAATGAGTATTTGCGATTGGATGGCAACAACTTCAAATCAGGTTTTGGTGGTTGAACACTTGAAGGTATGGACTTAATTGATCATGGTGGCAATTTCTCAATTTGTGGCCTCCAATTACTTGTCTTTGATTCTTCTTGAAAATAAATCATTTTCACTGGAAGTGGTTGGAAATTGATCATGAATTAATTTTTCAGTAAAATCCACTTCCTGTAAATCATTATCATCTTTAGGTTGCTTGCAAATATTAAAAATATTCATCTCCAATGTTATGTTTCCAAATGATAACTTCATCAGTCCATTCCTACAATTAATCAATGCGTTAGAAGTTGCAAGAAATTGATGTTCTAAAATAACAGGAAATGAATTACATACTTTAACAGGTTGTGTGTCCAAGAAAATAAAAACCACAGGATAAATGAATTTATCGACTTGTACTAACACATCTTCAATTATTCCTCTAAGCACTTTTATAGATCTATCGGCAAATAAAAGAGTTATAGAAGTTGGTTTTAACTGACCTAGATTGAGACTCTGAAAAACTGAATATGGAAGTAAATTCACACTAGCACCGAGATCAAGTAAGGCTCTTTCAATTTTATGCTCTCCAATAAAGCGAGAAATTATAGAACAACCAGGGTTTTTATATTTCAAAACATTATTATTATGAAGAATAGCACTTGTTCGGCTAAAAAGGCTTTCTTTTTCACATTCATTTTCCTCTTTATAGTGTATAGATCTTTCAAAAATTTAGCATAGGAAGGAACCTGTTAAATAGCATCAAGCAAAGGTATATTGATTCTTACCTGTTTGAAAGTTTCAAAAATTTCAGAGTTATGATTGACTTTTCTTTGTTTGGTTATGACTTGAGGAAATGAAAGTGCTGGCGGATGTTAATTTTACAAGAGTATCTTTAAAATCTGTCATGTTTTGAGCAAGTTGAGTATTGATTGTCTTTTGCTTTTCAATGAATACATGCAATAAAGAGGTGCATATCCATGAGAATTTTGAAAATTATGATGTGCTTGAAATGGTGGTTGTGAAGTTTGTGTATCACTTTTCCAGCTAAAATTTGGATGATTTCTCCAACCAGGGTTGTATGTTTGTGAGTATTGGTTGTGGTTGGCCATTTGGAAACTGTTTAAAGCATGAGCTTGTTCATGGAGACATTCCTTAAAAGAAGACAAAGTTAGACGGTTATTGATTGAGTGTTCATTTGTTTCACGTATTTGACACACAATGTTTTCAACAGATTTTAATTGACCACTCTTTTTCAATTCTAGTGCCTCGACTTTTCTAGCTAAAAATACAAATTTGGCTTGAAGGTCATGATCTTTCCTAAAGTTGTATACCTTCACTAAGATGTATAAGGATAGGTTTTACTCGGTGCCTCATAAGTACCCGCGGTGTCTCAATTTTGAACATTTTCAGCTAACAAGTCTAGGTACTCCATTGCTTCATCAAGATCTTTATCTTCAAAAGTTCCATTGAACATCAATTAAACCATTTGCCTATCTTTAGGTATTAACCCTTCATAAAAATGTGAAACCAATCTCCATGTTTCAAAACCATGATGAGGGCAAGTACTAAGCAAGTCTTGATACCTATCCCAACATTGGTAAAATGTTTCTCTTGGTTTTTGAGTGAAAGTGGTGATTTGTCTTTTGAAAGAGTTTGTTCTATGAGATGGGAAAAACTTCTTTAAAAACTATTGTTGTATTTCATCCCAAGCACGAATGGATCCTGGTCTCAAATTTTGTAGCCATGTTTTAGCTTTATCTTTTAATGAAAAAGGAAAAAGTTTTAATCTAATGGTGTTCATGCTACAATTTAAATTATTATATGTGTTACAGAACTCCATAAATTCTCTTAAATACAAGTATGGATTTTCCAATTATAAGTCATGAAAAGAAAGTAAAAGTTGAATGATGTCTGGTTTAAAATTAAAATGAGATGCATCGGGAGGAAAAACTATGCATGATGGTGCACTTGTTCTTGTTGGATTCATGTGGTCTTTAAGTGTTCTAGTATGATTATTCTCATTATTCTCATTATAAAGTGATTGATTATCTTCTTCGGCCATATCTTCTAAAAATAATGAGGATACTCTATAAAGTCTACCACTTGATGTACATGACCACACTCTTATACACGTGTAGGAATAGAATAAAAAAAATAAAAGAAGAAGAAACAAGAGAAAAGAAACAAAGTTATATACAAGAAAAGTGAAAAGAGAAAATAAAATAAATATTATAATTTATACAAAACTTACCCCCCGGCAACGGCGCCAAAAAATTGACACGACTAAAAGATTAATGTCTTTTCCTAAGTGCAGGAGTGTCGAAGTAATAAATAACCCGGCAAGACTGGGGTCAAACCATAAGAAGGTTAATTGTACAAATTATAAATAATAATAATACAACAACAACAACAACAATAATAATAATAGTAATAACTATGTTATTATTAATAGTAGTAGTAGTGGTAGTGGTGGTGGTAATAACAACAACAATAATAAAGAAGAAGAAAAATTGATGAAAACTTTGAGATGGAAAATTAAAGTAAGGATCAAACAACGATAACAAACAATGTCAAGGTTAGAGGATCCACTAATGGTATGTCAAACAAGTATAGTATAAACTTTTATTATTCAATTGGAAACCACACACAAAGGAGGTTCGAATCATATTATAGATTGTTAACATGATTACATTAGTCATCTTATTCAATTAATGCTAATACTTGTAAATTTTGTCAACCATTCATGATTATAATTATTGTTAACAACAAATCAAGTTCCTTTCATAGCTCAGGTGTTGGTTATACCATACAGTATGGGCTATGAAAGTATCAAGCATTTGTTGTACTAGGTGTTATACAACATAAATCAAGATTAATCATCTAACAAGCAAACTATTAAAGAGTGAACAAGATAACAAATATAAAACATGTTAGTATCAAACATTAAAGTCCATATTAAGTTTACACTATACTTGTTCTTACACCATTAGTGTAACCTTTTCACCTTAACATAATAAACTTAACTAGACGTAATGCAAGAAAAAAAATATATAAATAAAATAAAAAAATAAATAAGATAAAAGTTAACTAAGTAAATGAAAGGAAATAAAAAACAAAAACTTGATATTAATGAAAGCAAAGCATAAACATTACAAAAAATACAAAGAAAGAAAGCAAGAGCATGATCTTGATCTGGAAACCAAGATGCCTAAATGCATGGCAAAAGCCTCCCTTTATAGGCCAAAATTAGGAACTATTGATTTGATGACTAATTGATGAGTAAGTGACCAACTCTTGACTTGGTGATAATCTTTAGCTTCTCTTGTTTGCCTAAAACATCATTGATAACATCAAAATTAGAGCCACTTGAAAACATGAAAGTTGTTGTAAATTGTCTCATCTTTCTTGTAAAATATTCAGCTTATTTTGACTATAGAACTCTAGATATGACCAAAATACTGAACAATGCTCGTGCTGAAGGATAGATTCTGGCTTCTTTGTTGTTGTAATAATTTGGACTTGAAAATGACCTTTTTAGAACTTGGCTCCATATGAAAATTGTAGGCTTATATCTTACATTTCCATCCATATAAAGTAGATCTAAATCTGAGATCTATAGCTCCAAATATGATCCAATTATCGAAAAGTGTTCCGGTTTGGAATGCATCGACATCTCTTTTCTAAGTTTGGTCATCTCTTTATCCTTTCAATAAATTCATCAATCAATCCTTTCATTTATGGATAGGTCTGCATTTAAAATGAACATTTACCACAAATTAAAGGTATCTTATATTATTAGATATATTATTATAAAACATACTTTAGTTAAGGAATTATTGATACTTCAAGTGCAAAATGATGATATAAAATCTTGATAAAAATACACTTTTAAGTATCAATCAACAAGAAAAGTATTGAAGAGTGAACAAGATAACAAATATAAAACATGTTAGTATCAAACATTAAAGTCTATGTTCAGTTTATACTATACTTATTCTTACACCATTAGTGTAACCTTTTCACCTTGACATAATAAACTTAACTAAACATAATGAAAGAAAAAAAATAAATAAACAACATAAGAACATAAATAAGATAAAAGTTAACTAACTAAAGAAAAGAAAATGAAAGGCATGAACAAAATATTAATGAAAGAAAAACTTAAGCATTACAAAAAAAAAAAGCAAGAGCATGATCTTGATCTAGAGATCAAGATGCCTAAATATATGACAAATACCTCCTTTTGTAGGCTAAAATTAGGAACTATTGATTTGATGACTAATTGATGAGTGGGTGGCTAACTCATGACTTGGTGACAATCCTTATCTTCTCTTGTCTGCTCAAAACATCATTAATAACATCAGCATTGAAACCACTTGAAACATGAAAATTGTAGGAAATTATCTTAGTTTTTTAAGAAAAAAAATAGAGGCCATTTGGACTTCTAGATATGGCCAAACATTGAATAGTGTTTGGGATGTAGGACAGATTCAAACTTCTTTGTTGTTGCTATAATTTAAACTTGAAAATAGTCTTTTTAAATCTTAGGCTCTATATGAAAGTTATAGGCCTATGTCTTACCTTTTCATCCATATAAAGTAGATCTATAACTCCAGATATGATGCAATTATCAAACAGTGTTCTAGTTTGGACTAAACTAGCATCTCTTTTCTAAGTTTAACCATCTCTTTGTCGTTTCAATTTCAATTCTTAAACTCATCAATCAATTCTTTTATTTATATGATAGACCTGCATTTAAAATAAATATTTACCATAAATTAAAAATATCTTATATTATTAGATATGTTATTATTAAACATGCTTTAGTTAAGGAGTTATTGATACTTCAAATGCAAAATGATGATATAAAACCTTGATAAAAATATACTTTTAAGTACTAATCAAATAATATGGGATGTGTCAACAACCATATTGTTAGGAGATTGTCAAATTTTGAGTATCATCCTAAAAGCTTTATCCATAAAAAAAAAATCACTAGTAAAACAATTAAAAAGAAACTAAAGGTTTTAACAATGTCTTAATGAAGAGCTATAATGCTTGAATATTTTGACACCTTTATTGCCTTGACAGGTGGTTTAGGTATGTTAAAATAAATATTTTAGATTTTTTTTAAACCCAATTGAACATTTAACAAAAACTACATGTTTATTAAATGTTAATAGTTTTTATAATAATGTATTGTCTTTTCAATCATGTTGTGGAATAAAAGTTTATAACATCTTCGGCACATTGAAATATAATTTTTAATACAATTGCTGAACAATTAATTGATCAACTAAAAACTTTTATCCTTGAAATTGATCCATCTATGAATCAAATAGATTGGTTAACCATAGAAAGTTATAAAAAGTACAATTTGGATTTAAGCCTTAATATGTAAATATTTTTTTTTTGGATTTAAACCTTTTAATTGTATTTGTTTAAGAGTGTTTCAAGTTTTTTAGTAGTTGCTATTTTAAATGATATCTTCTATACTCTACCTTTCTAACTTTAAACATTAAAGACAATATTTTATTTTGATTGGGGGAAAGGATAGTTGATCAATTGCTGAACAATTAATTGATCAACTAAAAACTTTTATCCTTGAAATTGATTCATCTATGAATCAAATAGATTGGTTAACCATAGAAAGTTATAAAAAGTACAATTTGGATTTAAGCCTTAATATGTAAATATATATATATTTTTTTGGATTTAAGCCTTTTAATTGTATTTGTTTAAGAGTGTTTCAAGTTTTTTAGTAGTTGCTATTTTAAATGATATCTTCTATACTCTACCTTTCTAACTTTAAACATTAAGGACAATATTTTATTTTGATTGGGGGAAAGGATAGTTGACAAAGTTAAATAAAATAAAATAAAATAACTAATTTTTTTTCTCATGTTATTAAAACCATTTGATAGAATTGTTACTATTAGGATGATAGAGTAAGAAGGAACTATACTTTTGAAATGACTCTTAAGACATATCGTAATAAATATTTTACAATGGTTATATGCAAAATTTATAACAAAGTTTTAACATGCTATTCTTTTTGAATAATTCAAGTAGATTCTTGTTTAACAAGTATTCATAAGCTATTTTTTTCACACATAGTTTAACACATGATCGTGAGTTGTAAATTAGATTATTACATTATTTATATTCTTTTATCAAAAGTAGCAATTAAAGGAATGAGATATTATTAAAAAAAATATAATATCAATAATAATAAAATAAATAAATGCATAGATAAGTTTGGTTTTATAACTTTCGTAACATAAACAATTAAGTCTAAAGAGATATCTTAACATCTAATACCTTAAAATAAAAAAAAAAACTTAGAGGAATCAAATATTACACAACACACACACACACACATACCAATCTAAAAAAGTTAACCTTAGAAAAATATTAGAAAAAATTGTTTTCTTCTAAGTAACGCTTCACAACTATATGTTATTATATTAAACACAAAAACAATATTTATTAATATATTGATTAAAAGCTATGTGGCAAAAATATAAAATCTAATGAGAATTTTGTAATATTTATATTTATCAATATTTGTTTATTTGAATTGATCAATGAAAGTAAACTGAGTGTCTTGATTTAGATTTTGTAATTTTTTTTTCAATTTTAGTTCTTTAAATGTTATAAACTACTAATAAGCTAATTAAATGGGTTGATAAGTATTTAAATGTGTATTTTATTTAGGTTTTATATCATCATATTATACTTAAAATATCATTAAATTTCTTAACTTAAACATGTTTTATAATAATAAGTCTAATAATATAAGATATCTGTAATTTATGGTAAATTTTAATTTTAAATATAGGTTCGTAAAATAAATATATTTTACAATTTAGATAATTGATTAATGTGTTTGATTATTAAAATTGAGGTTCACATGGAAAAAAAAGTCACGCTTAGAAAAGAAATTATAATTAAGCTGGTTCTAGTCAAATTAGACCATTCAGTTTTTGGGGTATAATTGAAACTAGTAACCTTGGATTTATATATGGTTTGAATAGATGGAAAATTAATACATAAGCCTAAAACATTCAGGAAAAGCCTAAGACTTAATATTTATGTTTTTAAGTTCAAATCTTAGTAAGAAAAAAGAAATTTAAAACTGTCTTGTGGTCTAGATACTATTCAGCGCTTAGTCCATAGATAAAGCTACAGAAACCCCAAAATAATCCAATTCTTTTTAATTTAGAAATCTAACATAAATATCTATAACTTTTATAAAGACTATTTATTCAAATTATAATTTTATCAATGATATTTTGTCCAACCACCAAATTAATAGTTATCCACCATATCACTAGTTCTAAGTTTTAGCTTATTAAAACAAAAATTGCCATCAATTTGGGACATTGGTTTTGATATCAAGATCCATTCTCTTACTTTCTTTATTTTTATGTGTAATATTCAACTTTTATTTCATGTTATATTCTCATTAGTTGTTTTGTTTATGATTATCATTTTTCTTAGTATACTCAATTAATTTCTATCATGCCTATGCTCTCATCTTATTTATTTATATTTTTTTTCATTATATTTAATTAATTTTTTTAAGGTGATAATGTTACATTAATTGTGTAAGAATAAATATATTACAAACTCAACATAGATATTAATGTTTAAAATCAAGAAAATATGTTATTAACATATGCTGTAATTATTATCTTAATCAATCTTAATACTCTCCTTGTTAAGTGGTGAGTCTTGATTTATAGTGTATAATCCTTAATACAATAAATACTTGATTCTTTCATAACTTATCACATAAAGAATCGACATTTGTAATATGAAAGGATCTTGAATTTTTATCGATAAAATTTAACACCATGAATAATCACAACATTTACAAGTTTTGACATTATTAAAATAAGATAATTAAATATAATTAATATGATCATGTTAATAACTTGAAATGATATATTAATGATAAATCATCCAATTAAAATCTTCTTTGTACATGGTTTTTAGTTGAGTTATAGAAAAATTTATATTATACTTATTTAAAATATTATTAGTGGATCTTCTAACATTGATAATTATTTTATTTTTGTTAAATCTTTACATTAATATTGCATCTTAAGAATCTCTTTTACTTTTTTTATTTTATTATCTGTGGTCATGCATTCTCAATCTCCTTGTAGATCAATCTTGATCTTGCTGAATTGTTTATTACTTTAATATTTTTAAATTTAAGAGAAGATATTAATTGTTTAATTGTGCTAGTGTTTATTATAAATGATGGACTAAAATTGATGATATTTATGTCCTAATGTAAGTTACTAGTCTGCCCTTGCCTTTTATTTGTTATACATTCTCGACATAATCTCAATCTTAGCTAATAGAAAATTGTGTTGACATAATATTAGCTAATGGAAAGTAATGTTGTATTGAGGCAGGTTTAAATGAATTTGTGTTGAAATTGAGATAAATTTAATCTTATATTACAAAATTAGTTTTCATGTAGCATGTAATTGAATTACCAGGTGAACATGATTACACAATAACCAATGGTTTTTATTTCAAGTCAAACTTCGGATTGAATTATAAACTAACTAGACTAGCGTTCATAGTAAAAGATTCAGAACTAGATATGTAGATAATATTTAAGGTATCCCACCTCCAGGAGAAATGATATGCAAGGCATTATTATTCTGTTCGGTTCAACATAGTTGCTAGTACAAACACAACACTATGGACAAGTTATAATTAAAAATAGTTTAATTGTAATTCAAGCGATCAATTTGAACCAACTTATATTCAATATTTCAAGTTACGTTAATGTAAAGGTCATTTTTAGATTTCTGCCCTGTATTCAAAGATCACGAAAGGATGTAAAATGGATTGTGCACCAATGACCTAAGAACTATAAATACAGGCCCACGGTACTCGCATTCACTAAAATGGGTGTGGAGCCTTTCAAAGCTGCATTTTATATCCTTGATTCCTCAAAGTGTTGTGGCCGAAACCGCCTAACCGCACAGAAGTGCAATAAGATCGGCTTCTACTAGCCATGGGCGAATAGCTCCATGAAATGATGGATACCGAAAGAAGCTAACATGCTAAAAGTGTCAAACATCCCATATAGAAGAAGGTTTTTCCATAGCTGGTTCCCTAAGTGAGGGCTGTTGTTGATGATGATAGGGATTCATCGGTGGCATTCTTTGCTGCTGGCTCATTGCTTCCATTTCCAATCTCGGTTGGTGGTGGTGCTGCTGCTGATCCTGAAATTTGTTGGCCTGGCTCCTCCAATCCCCATGAAGTCACGAGTCATCATGTCACCAGCTTCAATAGGCGTACCAGCAAACCTTGAAGGTCCTGTTGGATTCCGCTCCATTAATCCATTCCTTCCATGAATCAAACCAGAATTGCCACTATCCTCCTGTTCCATATTTTTTATGAACCCTGGATTTTGGTCGTTACTCATGAACATACTTGCAAACATTGCCATGTCGTTCATTGCTGAGCTACCTGTACCAGCCGTGTCAAAAATCTGCGACATTTCTTGTGGCCCTCTTTGCAAGGGCTGGTTAGTAAATCCTCCAACGCCATTGATCATTCCAGCCATGCTAGTTTGATCCGAAGCCTGTGGCGGGAGGTCATCATAGGAGGTGTTATGCTGCTGAATCCCACCATAAGTTGATGATCTTATAGAAGAAAGCTGGTCAGGACCTGCCATGCTGCTGGCAAAGCTCTTTTGCATCATGGGGGAATTAATACTATTGCTAGCGGTGGCACCCATTTGTGCTGCTTTTTGCAACAAGGCTGTTGCTGACATGTGAGCAGTGGCTGAAATTTGGCATCCGTTTTTGTTATCTTGAAGATAATGTACGCCGGATGAGCCATTGGAACTGAGTTGGAGGCTGGAAGTTGAGGAAATACTTCTTGGACTGCCAAAGAGAGTGCCAGAGCTGCTCGAAAACATGCCTCCTGCCATGTTCATGGACTTGAATGGATTTGGAACGAGTTCTTGAGGGAGAGATTTGAGAGGGTTCTTAGGGTCGAAGCAGTTGAAGTCTGGAATTCCAATAGATGTGCTGGTGCTGGCGCTTAAGGGCATCGAAGACATGAGCTCTGGCATTTGGTTTTGCAAGTTTGACCCCATGTTGGCCATTACTCCTTGGTTTACTTTGTTGTTTTCTTCTGCTAGTGCATCACAGAAAGCCCTGTGGGTGATGAAGCTGTCTCTTCTGCATGATAGGTAGCAGTGGGGTCACATTAGGTTGCTAGCTAGGGAATAAAATACTGAGAAAAGACTGGAAATCAGTGATTTGCAACTTGAATGCTCAGAGCATAAAAAGTCGTCAAAAAGGAAACACAAAAATTTTATGAATTTGTCGGCCATTCCAACTGTATCTTCTACTGGAAAGTGACAATAATGCACTTCTTCGCGATAACTGCGGCAAGCAATCTCTGGACAATAACAAATAATGTTTCAACTGGTTTTGGCAGCAAGATGTCAAATACGTCCATGTACTCTACAAATTCAGAAATTACCATGGGACAACTTAAAAATAATTTATTTGATCCCAAATATTATTAAGTAGTCATGTATTATAGTTTATCATGAATACAAAAAGACCGTGATTATTAAACAAAAACAAAAACCATGTTTTTCTTCCATGACGATTTTTGTTTTCTAACCTTGAAAAGATGGTTCCACAATCACATTTGTATTCTCTCGTACCACAAGTCTTTTGATGAGCTTTCCAATCAGATTGTACTGCATATTTCTTCGAGCACTTGTCACATTTCCATTTCTTCTCGCCATGTTTTCGGCTAAAATGCTTCTTAATGCCAGTTAGATCTCCTAATGCACGAGCCGGGTTGTGGTGAACACATGTTGGCTCAGGGCATATGTAGACCTTTTTCCTCACCTCAGTGGTAGCTCGTTGCCTGAGCTTCCATGGCAGATTATGGCCTCTCCTATGCAATTGCAGGTTCTGGTCCCTTTGGAACCCTTTGTTGCATATCTCACACACAAAACGGTTTGTTGCCATAAGTGTCGTTGGTGATAAAGCAACGACTTCAGCAGTGGGATCTGATTCATAAAAGTTAGACCAGTTAATTAGTAATTTTAGTTCAGATTTCTCTCCGAAAGAATAATTTATTATTGTAAGATGATTGCTCTATCATATACAAAATTATACACCATAAGACAAGAGTCAATGGAGGAAGAGAAAGTGAACTCGTGCTCCAAGAGAGGGTGATCGTGGTAACTAATTTTTTCTATGCATGGTAAAATCGATGGCTCTGTTCTCAGAAGTACAGTTGCAGACAAAAAGAGGCACCAGCAGAGAGGGGAGTCAAGGAAACAGTTCTCACCAATTATTGAAATCTCAAAGCAATAATTGAACCTTTCAATTCACATAACATCTTTCTCTCAAAACAAATTATAAAAAAAGAAAAAGAGAAGGAAGCTTCTAATTCAGTGGTAGGCAGTGCTAATAATAAAAGAATAAAAAGAAAAGAAAACCGTGTCCCCAACCCTTTCATTCACTGAATTTATGCTGTTACGTACGCGTATATTATGATACTATATATAAGAAATAAAGGTTTCCTTTTTCTTTTTCTTTTTTCTTTTATTTGCTTCTAATTGAGACCAAGACTAGAACAATCTGTATCAATAAATATTACTGTTAAGTTTCATAAATGGGGCGGTTGACTTTGCCTGGAGTTCCTGGAAGATTTCTTTTCTTCTTCATAGGCTGTTGGGAGGTAGACCCATTGCTGTTAGTTGCAGCCACTGAGTCTGAGCCATGTAAGTGATTACGTGCCTGCTGCTGCTGCTTTCCTTGGAGCTGTTGGACTTCTTCTCCAGTATATCCTGAAGAGAAGCTCCCTTCATCACCTGTGATATTTGACATCGAAACTGAAAAGATTAAAGAAATAGTTCTGCAAAGTTAGATTGTCTCTCTGTCCTTTTTCCTCCCTTTCCAATCTCCCTGTTTCTTTCCAAGACTTTTGTTCTTGTTGGTTTTCTCACTAAAAGAAGGGTTTGTATTTTGGTGAACATAAAATCAGCAGTTTGCTAGCACCAGAGGAAGACAAAAGGCCATGGAATTCTCCTCCATTTCTGGTGAGGACGGGGTACTGTTGCTGCTATAATACTAGCATTGGATCCTGGCCTTCTTTGGCCTTATGTACTTATATAGAGTGGTGATATGAGACAATTGTTTGGCAAATGCCCCTAGCTTTTTGGAAATTAAAATTGTTTCTATTCCATTCCCAAAATTTTAGAATATTAATTTGCATGCTTAGTAATTTTTCAATTTACAGCACTTATTTCATGTGGAAAAAGTAGTGTGAATTTTATTTTATTTATTGTTCATTATAATAATTAAATTATGATTTTTTTCCCTCACTTCAAATACAATATTTAGCCTGTAGCATAGTTTGAGCGTAGTGTGAGGTAAAAGTTCATTTAAAAATTAGATTATTATCAAGTACTAGATTTATTGTGAATTGGACTTTAAAAAATATTAATTTTTTTAAGTTATTCAAATCTCATGACTTAGATTGTAAATTTGAAGATTTTTTGTTTAATTGATCTTTTTCCCTCAGATCCATCCTTCATCATTGAGTTGATTGATAATTAATCTTTATAATTCATTTTAATTTGTTTTTTTTTAAATTATTTTCATTTCATAACTTGAATCATAAATTTTTTAAATTTATTCGGTTTGACTAAATTTTTTTCCTTTCTCCTAATTGATTTTTTTAAAATTTTATTCTTTAATATTAGATTGTACCAAAAAACTAAAAAAGGAGAGGGTTTCACCATACTCCTCCCCATAAAACACTATTTACTGGAATAGTACTTTTTCCCTTTTTTTTGGCTTTTCTTTTTGTTTTTTACAATATATTTTTTTTAATGTCAATGTCATTCTTCAACATTAGATTTATTAAGAATTAAACTTTAATTATTTTTTAATTTATATCTTTTAAAATTATCTCAATATCATAACTCAAATCACAATTTTGATAAGTTAAGTTGATTGACTCAAGTTTTTTTTACTTTTACTAATTGACCTTTTCTTTTTATCTCAACTTTATCCTTTAATATTGGGTTAATTGAAAATTAGATTTTATTATTTTTATTTTTGTTTGTTTTCTATAAGGTTATCTTCATCTCATGATTTGGGTCATAAGTTTAGTAGATTAACTCGAGTTGATATGAGTCAATTTTTTGTGTTGTTCTTTTAATCAATATATTTTTTTTTAATTTTATCTTTCTACCCTGAGAATTGAGCTTTATAATTTATTTTGATTTATTTTTTATTGAGTTATCTCAATCTTATAACCTGTGTCGCAGGCATGACAAGTTAACTGGGGTGTTTTTTTTTCTTTTTTTAAAATGATTTTTTTCAATTTTATCCTTCAACATTGATTTTATTAGAAATTAGGTTTTATAATTTGTTTTGATTTACTTTTTATAAAATTATATTATTATTTCAATATTATAAGTTAACCTGAATCAATGCAATATATTATTATTTCAATATTATTTTTTAAAAAAATCTTGAATATTTATTTTGAATTTATGTTTTTATTAGTTATTGAAGTCAACTTTAAATTCACCAAGTTGATTGGAACATATCAAGTTAATTCTTATACATAATTTTTTTATTAGAAAAATATTACTAATATCTAATTATTTTTTTATATTAAAAACCTTTTAATTGAATTAGAAGTGTAGCACAGATTAATAATGTAGTAAAGCATTGAAGGGTTTGGGCCTCATGATAAAGACATTTTGGTATCTCTCTCTCTCTATATATATATATTGAGCTTTATTTTATTTAATCTAAAGGGCCAATATGAAAAGAGCTTTGCATACAGGTATGTAT
This sequence comes from Populus ilicifolia, assembly GCA_015708895.1. Lineage (NCBI taxonomy): Eukaryota > Viridiplantae > Streptophyta > Magnoliopsida > Malpighiales > Salicaceae > Populus > Populus ilicifolia. Next base: position 14,328 of record SRLM01001088.1, read on the forward strand.
ATGTATGTGTGTGTGTATATATATATATTGATCTTTATTTGATTTAATCTAAAGGGCCTATATGAAAAGAGCTTTGCATACAGGAACCAAATTGCATATTGATACAAAATTGAAGGATCATGGAGGCGGTTCCCTGCAGCTAACCTCTATTAGTTTAGTATAGATTGAGGGATCAATTAGGGTTTTTATTTTTTTAGTATAGATTATCACAAGTTGATTGGTGCCGAACCATTCTTGTCTCGTTTGATCACAACGATTGAAGGAAATCGAATAGGTCAGGGTCGATCTTATAGAAATACAGAACCAGTTATTGTATACATGCTGCTTCGTTTTCTTGGTTTAATTTACTAGTCAAGGCGGCGACGGCGAAAACGTCTATATTTATAAAATTTGTCGCAACCGGGACTTTAGCTTTGGATAAGAAATTGAGGTACTGTGGCTCAAGCTCTTCCTTCTATTACTGTGGAAAGAATTCGCTTTGCCCTCCTGTTAGAACACTAGCCAGAACTATAAATCTTACTTTATTTTATTTTATTTTATTGGAGATTCTGTTTTAAGAGAGAAAAGGCTGATTAGTTTGATGCTGAATGTCCAGGGGAATGGACGTACATGCATAAATCTCCATATGAAGCTCCTTGTTCGTGAACATCAAGAAATCACGAAAGGGATCCTCAGCATATGCTTTTGCAATTCCTTCGAGATATATAATCAGAGACATACTATTACGGACAAGGACGACCTGTCTCCTACGGAGGATCAGCTTTAATTTCAGTTTGGAGTAGTAAGAAATCTACATTAAACAGATCAAACTACCGGTTTATATAGATTCTACTCATGCATCTGCTCCGACAATGATATACTAATGATATCAAAGTACTCTGTTTTTAATGGGACTGAAAAGTGCACATACCACAAGCATGCTTAATTGCTCGGCACGCTATAGACTCCGTACGAGGCCTGATTTTAAACTTGAATTTATTATAAAATAATTTGTAGACATGAAAACAATGATTTCTTTCTAGCTTATTTTTATTTAGGCTGTCCATGAATAAATAATTTCAATAGTAATTACTCTTTTCTTGAACAATTTTATTTTTAAAGTAAAAATATATAATTTAAAAAAAAACAGCTATAACATTTTTATTATGCCAAGTAATTAAAGCAAAAAGACTTGAATTAATTCTATAAATTACAAAAATTAATTTTGCATCACTTTTGATTCAAAATATCAGTATAAATATATATTAAAATGACAATATTTTGCACACAAAAAACAATAGTTCATCTCTCTTCTTTTTTTTTCTAACATTTTACTATGTTCTTCAATCGTACTAAAACATAAGTTCAAGTTTATTATGAAGAGATTTTTTATATTTATTTTAGTTTATATTCTTATTTAGCAGTGTAGCTAACGGTGTTGAAATCTTAAAATATTGATTATAATCAATTTGTTTCAACTAAGTGACAAATAATAAAATTTTAATGATAAAGAATATAATCCTTGAAAACAAAATGATTAACATTTTTTTATATATATATTTTAAATGTTTAACAAGTAAGTATGTTAATTAACTTTTTTTAATATATTTCTTTCTTTACATAGATGTTTAAGCAATAAGGCTTCATTTTTCTATTTACTTCATTTAGTTTGATTTTGTATGTATTCATACACTTGTTGTTACTTTTTGCAAGTAGCTTAAATTTCATTCCAAGTGCATGCAATTTATTTACTAATCATAGTACTTTCATATTTTTAATTGAAAAAGAAATAAACATAAACAAATACAATTAACTTTTTATAATAATCTTATGGCTTTTAGTGTTTTAACTTTTAATTTTTTCTTGCTTAGTCTAATTTGTTATAACATAGTTTATAAATACTAATTTACAAACTTTAAAATTATTTTTATTGCATCCTAAATAACTTACAGTTAGAAATTATTTGCTGAATTTTATTTTTCTTTAAGTTTTGCATATTAAAAACTAAATTTTAATATTATATATGTAGCTAATGTTTTAAATATTTATCATGACTTCAACATAAAAGATGGTTAATACAACCAATGTTACTTTATTAAGAACTATTTTAGCATGAAAGATTTCACTATGACCTTATATGGTGTATGATAATAAACTTGAAAAGTTAAATGAATTGAACTTTTAAAAGTGGTACTAGAAGATGTTATTCTATTTGATTACCTTGAACATAAGTAAAGTTTTTGTTTGGAGAAATGTCAAAATTATTTGATAATGAATATAATTATATTATTATGGCAGGTATTGATGCATGGAATAATACCACTTTTATATGTAAAAACTGGATTTTGAATGAATTAGACAATATGTTATATAATATGTATAGTTCAATTAAGAGTGTAAAGTATGATGGAAAATCTTGGAATGAAATCACAAAACTAGAGATGCTAGTGTGAAAAACTCATTGCCAATATTGTTTTGGATTTTAAGATGATTGATTCTAAGAACTAAGTTTAAGAGTTTCAACTCATTTTCCATTATATTCATGTTGAATAAATGATTCTAATTGAATCCTTCATAGTAGCTATAATTATTGAAAAATTATCACCCTCTTGAAAAGACTTCAAGAACTACCTTAAGCATAAATGTAAGAACATGAGAGTTGAAAACCTCATTTACCCTTCTTTATATAACCTAATAATTCTTGTTTCATTTATAAATATGATTGATATTGATTATCTAGTTTATTCTTCTTATTGTTTATATTGATCATGAGCATTTCTTAATCAAATATATAGAAATCATTCGTATAAATAATAAATCCATAACAAATATTATTATTATAAAATAAAAATATTTTCCATTAATAATGAATTTAAAATCCATTTAAGGCTAATTAAGAAATGAATATAATGTTTCTAGAAAAATATTAAAACAAAATAAAAATGATAAAGTTCTAGTATTAGCCTACTTGGTAAAGTTAAATAATAAGTTCTTACAACTAATGTAACAACTCTAGTTTCATTGTCAATTTATAGGTCCACTTTATCTCTATGCAATCTTCTATTTTTCTTTATTTCATGAAGTAAAAGCTTTAGTAAGCTTCTTAACCTTCAAGGTTATAAAATATTATTTGTAATTCTTCCTTATTGGTTGTCCTTGCCATAATGACAACAAATACACTTGTTTTTCTTGATATATCTAATAGGTTTTTATGCTTTTAAGATAAAGACTGTAAGACCAAGTAAACACTTAACTCATGATCTGATCTATGACAAAGAGTAATTCTCTTAATTTTTCAATACATTCAATCATTTTTAAAATATAGGTATTCATAGAGAATTTGTTATCATCATGAAACAAAATAATTCCTTAAAGGTCTCATAACTCTCAATTTTACTAGACATATCATACAAATCTTTAAGATAAATAATTATAATATGGGCATTCATATTCTCATGTTATCTTTGAGATTCAAGTGACATGTTAGCTAACATCACATGTGTAGTATACTTATCGTCATTAATATGAAATTGTTTTTTAGTCTCAACTTCTTTATCACCATCCTTATTAGAGAAAAATAAAAATTAGATTATCAAGAATATATAAATTGTTTCTTACTTGAAAACAATTTTCATATTATGATACCAATTTAAGAAATTTGATCTAGTCAATTTATTAGCATCAAGCATGATACGTAAAGATATTTTTTTGCCCATAATGATCTATCAATTTATCCATGTAAAGAAAGATATCAACCCTTTGATTATAAAGAACTAAGAACCGGAAATATAAAAATGAATGCTAGAAATATAAAATTATTTAATAAATTTTAAAGAGTTCAATGAAGAACCAAGAGGACAAACAACCTTGTACACACATAATATTTTTTTTTAAATCTTCTAACTCTATATAGTGTTACAATTCCACTACATTTAATATTTTAATAACCAAAAATATACGTAGTCTTGCACACATATAATATTTTTTTTAATAAATCAAGTCTTTTAACTCCATATAGTGTTGTAATTCCACTACATTTAATGCTTTATTATCCAAAACATTAAAAAAAAACTAGTAATAATATCTTTTCTATTATATTAGCACAAATCATAGCTACTTTCATTTTTCTATGGTAGTCCTTTACACTCTAAAAACCTTGAGTTAGACTTTATAGTTTCTAATTTGTTTTATATTTGGTTCTTTATGTCATATTTATTTTTGTTTTTGTTTTTGTTCTTTTTCTTGTTTTTGTTTGATTGTCATGTGTCTTGGATTTTATTAGTTAGACATTACAAAACTAGAATTGTTTATTTATTTTTAAGTTTTTTAAAGAACTGAAGGGTAAAGAATAAAAGATAAAAGGAAATATGTTGAGACTTAATATCATGAAAAGATAAAAAAAATTCAGTGAAACATAAGTGTAGTGATAAATTATTGTGTAAACATATGAATGAATGTGTCACCTAAAGAGAAGGAGAACTTATTATTTTTTATATGGGCTATGCAACAACAATTTGAGAGGATAAATTTGATGTTTGGTAAGATGTAAGACCAAATAGAAAGACAATAGACCATGATTACTAATTTATAAGGTGGGCCACCTTAAAAAAGTTTTAATGTTAGAAGGATGAAAGACATGTTACAATACCTATAATTGGGTTGGTTGATAAGAATAAAGATGAAGATGGTGAAAAATTTTATTGTACATCATTTGACTAAGGTGGTAGATCTTAGCGGCCTAAAAACTATGGTGATGGAGGATTTTCGCAAGTTAAAAATTTTGGTCAAAGAGGAATAGAGAGTGATGGAGGTTTATAGAAGTTTAGGGAGTAATAAGATAAAAATTATAGCTTTTCAGGGGAGGAATAATTATGAAACTTATTTAGAATGAAAAAAAAATGATGGACTTGATCTTCAATTGCCACACCTATTTGGAAGAGAGAAATATAAAACTTATTATGGTTGAATTTATTGATTATACTATAAGTTGGTAGGATAAATTTATTTTGAGTGGGAGGAGAAATCATAAGAGACCTATTGATACAAGGGATGAGGGGTAAATTTATTCTGACTGGAAGGAGAAATTGTGTAGGCTTAAACAATCTAAATTCAATTGCAGACAAACAATTACACACTAATAAAACCTAAATTGATAAAAAAAAAACTAATATAAAACCCAAAAACAAGATTTCAATAAATAAAACCCATAAATAAAACCAATGAGTTCAGTAGAATCTATATTATAATTTTTTTAAGTACCAAATTCAAGAATTATAAGTTTTAATTTTTTTACGGTAACAGAAACTTGTGATTTCAATTTGTTTCTTCTTTTTGTAATATATTCTTTTAGTAGTGGGCAAATTTGACAGAAACTTTTGTTTTTTATAAAGTTATTATGAATTCAAGAATAATAATAATGAACATAGAAAGATAAGGATGGATAGATAGATAAAACCTACTTTTATAGCATTGCTTGGATATCAACTAAAATGAATCCAAATAAACTCGACACAATGAACCCTTGAGCCCATATGTAAGAAAGAATAACTCAAGAAAGTTAATATTAGATTATGATAAAGAACTCAACAAAATGATTGTTTAAATTAAAGCACTAAAGTTATTAGATGAAAAAGACCTCATATTTATTATTATAATAAATCATAAACTAGAAGTATAAAATGAAAGGAAAAAAAATAGTTAATTTTTTGTAAGTCATAAAGAGTTGAATAAAGAATTAAGAGTATGATCAATCTTGCATACACACAATACTTTTTCTCTATTTGAATTGGTATTCTTTTATTATTTTTCTAACCTTATTTATGATGTTGTTTCCTCTTATAAACAAGGTTATTTAGCATATATTAAGGTTTTTTAGAGATTTTAATTATTTTATAATAAAATTGTGTGTGTGCAAGGTTGCTTATACTCTTGGTTCTTCATTGAACTCTTCAAAACTTATCAAAGATTAACGATCTTTATGGCATTCTTCCTTATATTTCTAGTTCATGATTTGTTATAATCAAACAGTTAGAGTCTTTCATCCAATAACTATGGTTCCTTAGTTTATGTAATCATTAGGTTGGGTTTTTATCACTTTAATTTTAACTTGGTTAGATTATATTCTTTCTTGTTTCTTGATTTAGGGTGTATGCTATAAAGGTAGAATGATGATAACTTAAAAGGAAGGGAAGTACATGGTGAGTTCAAAACTCGACTTCTTTTCCAACATAGAGGCTAAATTTTAGGAGAAAAAAGAATTCTCAGACCAAGCCGATTATTGAAGCTAAAACAGAATCACCTAAAGGAAAGAAATAAGTCTCCATTGATATTAAAAATAAATCTGATACTAAAATACCTTATAATAATGATTTTAAGTGTTTCAATGTTTAGAAATAAGTCACACTACTTCTTGATATCCAAACAAAATAGTCATGATTTTACATGATCAAAGGAAAATTGCACTAAAAGTGACAATAATGATGAGAAGTCACCACTTAAGGATGATAGTGATGATAATATAGAGTATTTGATTGAGGGAGAATCATTTGTGATTAGATGAGCATTGAATATCAGGTTAAGAAAAAGGATTTGAATAAACAAAAAAAGAGCATTTTCTACACAAGATACCATATCACCAATAAGATTTATAGTATAATTATAAATGGTGAGAGTTGTTTTAATGTTGCTTATACTATACTTGTTATAAAGTTGAATTTAAATACTACAAAACATTATAAATCTTATAAACTTCAGTAGTTAAATAAATGTAGAGAAGTTAAAATTAATATATAGGTTTAGGTTTCATCGTTGAATGAGAGGTATATTGATAAAGTTTCAAGTGATGTTATTACTATACATGGAGGCCATATTTTATTGAAAAGATCATGTTAGTTTGATATAAAAGTTGTACGTGATAGATTTATAAATAAATATTCTTTTTATAAAAGATGAAAAATTCATCACCTTTTTTACCATTGTCATCAAAACATGTTTACAAGGACCAATTTAATTGAAAAGAGAAAGTGATGTTTAGAGAAGTGAAAATACATATTTGACTAAGCTATAAGATGAGATAAAAGTTAAATTAGACCGAGGAAAAAAAATAGGGAGTTGGTCAAGAGTGGAGATAAAAATAAAAAAGAGAAGAAATAAAAGAAAAGAAAAAAAAGGAGTTAAAGGAAAAAAAACTAAACAATTATTTTTTATATATATAAAAAAAGTGAGATTAATAATGCTTTTTATGCTTTTTAGCCTAGGTTTGTATGTTTGTAAAAGAGAGATATTTTAATACTAACAAACTTGATCTTTTTATTTATGGTGTTGCTATTTGTTTGTTATAGAAATTAAAAGATGTGTTTCCTAAAGGTGTGCCTAATAATTTGCTAATAAAATGAATCAAATACCAAATTAATCTCACTCTTAGAATTGTGATTCCTATCCGACAAAATTATAGAAGTAATTATAAGGAGATAAAGGAGCTTCGAAAGCAAGTTAAAAGGCTAATATCTAAAAGGTATATAAGAGAAAACATAAGTTTATATGTTTATTTTAGTATTATTAGTATTAAAAAAGGATGAATCTTGAAGGATATGTGTTGATTGTCAAGATACAAACAACATTACAATAAAGTATAGACATATTATTGCTATGTTAGATGAATTCCATAGCTATTGTATTTTGCTAAAATTCATTTGAAAAGTGAATATCAGGATATTAGAATGAAAAAATATGATGAATGAAAAACTACTTTTAAAATTAAACATGAATTGTATAAATGATTAGTTATCTTATTTGGTCTTACCAATACACTTAGCATTTTTTATGAGAATAATGAATCGTGTTTTTCATGAATTTATAGGCAGAGTTATTGTTTATTTTGATAAATTCTTGATTTATAGTAAGATTTTTTATGAGTATTTATAATTTATGCTTGATGTTTAGAGAAAAGAAACATTGTATGCTAATGTAAAAATATGTACTTTTATATAAAAATTATTTTTCTTGATTATGTTATTAGCGCAAAAGGTATAAAGATTGATGAGGAAAATATGAAGGCTATATAAGAGTGGCCTATACTAAATTACTTATTAAGGTAATAACTTTTTATGGTTTAGCTAGTTTATACAGGAGATTTGTTAAGAATTTTAGTACACTAGTCACAGTACTCATTGATGTTATTAAAGAATTTGTTGGGTTGAAATGGAATAGTGAATAAGAGCATGCATTTAATCCTCTCTAAAAAATTTATGTTCAATACCTTTATTAGAATTACTAGAGTTTACTAAAACTTTTGAGATTGTATGGATGCATTAGGAATAAGTATTAAAGCTTTTTTTATGCAGGGAAGTGGCTAATTGATTATTGTAGTGAAAATCTTAATGGATAAACATTAAATTGTCCAACTTATAAAAAAGAGTTGTATGCATTGGTGAGGGCTTTGGATACTTAACAATATTATTTATAACTGAAAAGGTTCACTGTCCATTCAAATCACAAATTGCTACAACATTTGACAAGACAAAGTAAACTAAATAAGAGATATGCCAAGTAGGTAAAGTTTATTGAGACATTTCTATATATTATTAAGTAAAAATAAGGTAAGGATAATATAGTGATTAATACACTATCTAGAAATTACATTTTTCTTTCTACTTTAAATGCAAAATTGTATGGATTTGAGCATGTGAAGGATTTGTATGCTAACAGTAGTGATGTTGCTAATATGTACAATTTTTATGAGAAGTCAAAATATGGTAGATTTTATAAACTTGATAGATATTTATTTAGAAAGAATAATTTTTTTGTGCCTTATAGTTTTATACATGCATTCCTAATGCATGAAGCTCATAAAGGTGGTTTAATAGGAAACTTTAGTGTTAGGAAGACTTTAAAATTTTGCATGAATAATTTATTGGCCTAAAATGAAATGTGATATCCAAAAGATGTATGATAGATGCATTACATATAGACAAGATAAGTCTAAGATCTTATTTCATGGTTTATGTACTAATTTACTTATATCTACATAACCTTATATAGATACTTATATAGACTTTGTTTTAGATTTACCTAGGTTAGAAAGGGGTAGAGATTCAATTTTTATATTTGTTGATAGGTTTTATATGATGAAACATTTCATATCATGTCATAAAACTAATAATACAACTAAAATTGCTCATTTATTTTTTAGAGAGATTTTATGATTTCATGGTGTTTCCAAAAGCATTGTTTCTAATCTTGATGTTAAATTTCTTAGTTATTTTTTAAAGGTTTTGTGGGAAAAGTTGAGAACTTAGTAGATGTTTTTTTACTACTTGTTATTTATAAATGGATGGTCAAACAAAAATAATAAATAAAATTATAACTACTATATTGCGTGCTATCATTCAAAATAATATGAAAAATTAGGAGGATTATTTGGTTTTATTGAATTTGCATATAATAAAAGTTTGCATTCTACCTTTGACTCACCATTTAAGATTGTTTATGATTTTAATATACTAACCCTTTTGGATTTTATTCTTTTTATCTATTAATAAAAGGTTAGTCTTTATGATAATAACAAAGTATAAATGGTAAAGACACTTCATGAGAGTGTTTGACAATAAATAAAGAAAAAAATGAATAATATGCATATAAAGCTAAATAAGGTCCTACACATATTATTTTTTTAACTAGATGATTCAATTTGGGTGTATATAAGGAAGGAAAAATTTCCAACCCATAGGAGATCTAAGTTGCAACCTAAAGTAAATGGTTTTTTCCATTTTTTTTATGTGAATTAATGACAACACATATAAAATGGATCTTTTAGTTGAGTATGGTGTTATTGTTACTTCTAATATTTTTTATTTTTTTTAGTTGATGTTGGTGATGATTAACGTGAATCCTTTTTAGGAAAGGAGAATTATGAGAATCAATAAACATCACCAAAAGATATATTAGAGGTTTTGATTGAGCCAATTGTAATGTCCATGAGAAAGAAGATTAAAGAGACATTAAATGAGCTTATTTAGGATATTTAGGCCAATTTAAGCTTTAAGACTTTAATGAGAAATGATCAGGCTTTAATTAATGTGATCCATACAAGAGTTGAACATGTTTAAGTTAGTTTTGAGCTTTACTTATTCTAATACATAGTCTTATAATAATAAGTATAAATTTTGATTTGATCATTTGATCGAGATAAAAGAAATTTTATAGATTTCAAATGCCTTATTTTCTATACGGCTAAAATTTTATTATAATAAGATACTAGAAAGGCCTTAATATATGGCATAAAAGCTATTAAGTGGAAATTACATTATTTTTCTATTTGGTTTAGGAATGTTTTTTCAATTTTATTTAGAACTTTTTATTTTTTATTTTTTCAGCCTTGTTTAAAATGTTTTATCTAGTGTAAATAGGTTTATTTAGATTGTATTTGAGTTTCTTTTGAAAACTTAGATTATTTCAAAATAATATTGTGACAAGGTTGTTCATACTTTTAGTTTATGATTCATTGCACTTATAAGGTAGGGGTCTTTTAAATTCAATAACTTTGGTGCCTTAGAGCGCAAGTAATCATTATGTTAGGTTTCTTATAGTAATCTGATTTTAGCTTTTTTGAGTTATTTTTTATTATATGCAACTTCAATAGTTCTTAGCTTTTCGGTTCATATCACTTTTAATCCTAATTTATTCTTTCAATATTTTCATGCAAATTCTTTGTCTATTAATTTAAGAAATTTCACTTCAATCTTGTAAGGAGCTAGGATCTCATTTAATTTCTTAGTGACTTAACAAATCAAAATAAATTAAACTAGATAAATAACATAATTTGTTAATTATATCTCTATATGACTTCATAATTAGTTAGGTAATAACTCTTTATCTAAGCATGTTATATATGTTTTACCTAGCTAATGCCTCTAATCTTATGTCATCACAAATGTCTCATTTAAACCGTATAAGTTTAGTTAAATAGAATCCAATTTATATGGTATTAAACATATTTGATTTATAATAACCTTGAGTAACTCAACAAATTAACCATAAACAAAACTCTTATTATATGTTTATAAAATTCAAAGGAAAGTAGTCATGTTCTTAACATGAACTTGAAATATTAATGAGAGAATTCTTTTATTAATTAGACCTCGTACTTTAATATGATTAACATATCATGCATCCAAATATATATAACATACATTCTCTAGCATGTCATTATAATTGAATGTATATAGAAATATATAAACTAGTTACTACAAGTTATTGGAGAAAATTAGGTGGTCAAAATTTAAGTCGTTGTTATACATCTTCATTAGTTTAGAAAATTTTAATTTGATCTTCTAGTGAGTTGGGATCTCATTTAATTTGTATGATATTAAGTGATTTAATAAATTAAAATAAACAAAATTAGGTCAATAATTAAAATAACCTAAGTAGATTTATAATCACATTCATATGTTACTCCTAAAACAATCAAGTGACAACTATTTGTTTAAATATATCTTATATGTTTTGTTGAACTATTACATCTAATCTTATTTGATATGATATCTTATCTGAATCATATAAGTTTAATTAAATGGGATCTAAATTCTATACCATTAAATATATTTAATTTATGACAACCTAGAGTGACTCAATAAATTAATCATAAATGAAACTCTCATTTTATATTTATAAAATTAGAAAACAACAAATTATATTCTTAATATGCACTTAATATATTAATGATAGTTTTTTTAGTAATTTATTATCATCCTTTAATATGATTAATATATCATATGTAACAATTACACACAGATGTATATGAAAATATCTAAATAATTCCTTTGAGTCATGAAAGGAATTGTTGACCAAAAAATTCTTTTAAGCCTCAAATTAATTTTTTAAAAAACAATTGACCAAATTTATCTAGAATAATAACCAAAAAAAATTATTTTTGAAAAATACATGAGAGAATTATTTTATGGGAAATCATTGTTTTACACATAAATTTAATTCACATTTAATGCCAATAATAACCAAATAGATGCAACCAACCTTAATTTTTTAATGACAGCTCCAACACCATTGTTGGGTTTCCTAAAAAAAGCATAAACGCTAGAAAAACAATAATTTTAAAATTTTCAAGAGTCTCGTAGTTCTCATTAGATAACATAAGATTGTTTAAAGTTTGAGCAAAGATTACCTGAATATCAGTTCTTCCTTCTAGGGTTTGATCAACTCTTTAAGAGGAGTTATTGCAAATCATATGCCATCAATACTTCAAAATATTTTGATTTAGTTAAGTATGTAGTATATCTATTTTTCATATCATATTTGTTGTCAAAACCATAGTTACTGATTTTTTGAATAACATTTGAAAGCTTTTTTCATACCTCATTCCACTATGCACAAGGATTTCACAATCAACATTATTTAAGAATATATAAAATATTTTCTCTAAATTACTTGAGGAGTTAAATCCTCTCTTGATAACTTAAAGACCTTCAAATAATTTGTGTTATAACTAATATCTACTCATTTATTGCCCTTAATTAAGGCAACATGTTGTCAAGATGAAAACATAACATTTTATATATAAGATAGCTTGTAGATATAAAGTATAATGATCATTTACACAATTACCATATGTGTCTTTTCATAAGCATGAATAATCTCTATATGACATCCTTATTCGGGTTAGTTTAAAATATTTGATATTTAACAAACACTTAAATATTAGTTTCAAATATCTCTCATGCTCAGTTCATGAGAACATTTACTTCTTTTTATAAAGAAAATAAAATAACATATATTAGTCTCAACAACTATAATTAATATACAGTCTTAATAGAGCATTGAACAAGAATATTTTAGGAATAATATTTTAAATCAATATAACTTTTTATAAATATAACCACTTTATAATTTTATTTACAAAATATTTTTATCTCAATTATTTTATCTTAACTTTAGACTCATTAATCAAACTAAAAAAAAATTAAAGATAAAAAATACCTTTAGAAATAAAATTATATGTTTTACATAAATAAAATTAGTGTTGCATATAACCATCTACTTCAAATCTGTCCGCCGAGGGCATCAAGTTCTTTTGGTAGGGGTGGTTTGTAACAGTGTCAAATGTGAACGAGGTGCACACTTTGATAAGCTGTCCAAAACATGTTATCCCCTAGCTTATCCACTAGCTAAGAAACCCAGCATATTGTCTTACTCCCGTCACCTCCATTGTCCATTGCCAAACTGCACAAAACATCTCCCAATCTGCCCTACCCAAGGTTGGCCCCTTTTATATTGAAATGTTGTTTTAGCCATGCATAATAACACTTTTCTCATTTACTTGTGGAGCTTTCCATACCTTTTTGGATCAATATTCTTTTTAGGGTAATAACACATGACCTTGATCCCTTGCAACATTTACACATTCTTTTATGTCACGACCCTCTTCTCTAGCATTTGTTCTTTATTCAAAACAATAATGCAAAAATTATTACAATAACAACGGTTTAACACAATTATTTCCAAGTGATAATATTAATTAGTCTTAAATTTACAAAAATTTGTTCTAATGGAATAAATACAAAATATTAATTAAAATTAATCCTATATATTTAATTGAAATTGAACAAAAAATTTAAAAACAAATAATAAAAATTCAACAAAATAATGCAAAAATTATTTTAATAACAACTAAAATTTGACACAATTATTAATTCATAAAATTATTAAGAACACCAAATTGAACAAAAAAAATGACAAAAAAATATGAAAAAAAAAACAAAAAACACCATAAGGAATAAAAAAATTAAAAAATTAAAAAGTAATTGCAAGCATTCAATGGTCGAAGCATTACGGGTTATTCATAAGTTGTCAGTTGTAATGTTAGAGATCTCACACAACCATAAATTTGATCAAGATCCGAATGAGTCGAAGGATTATTCTGATATCTCTCATTTAGCCAACTCTTATATGTATCTTGGAAAGAAAAAATAAATTCATCAAATTCAAAAAAATAATAACTTAGAAAAAAAGTGATTGAAAACCAACATATTACAAAGTACTGAGCTCGACTATCCATAAGCTGCTACACTTTTTTTTCATGGTCATCACTTTATATATGTGTTTTAACAAAAAGCTGCATTGGGCTTGACTCGTGTCTGAGAATCTAGTTTGCAAGGAAAAAAATATTATCAACTAAATATATTTATAAAAAACAACTAATAAAAAAAATGGATGTAATAAAAAAAATGTTATCATTCTCTTCGCATACAAAATGAATGAAATGAATTGCTAACATGCTTTATTAAAAAACTATGAACACATCATTTTTTATTTTCGCACTAGACTATGATTGTCTTGTGAAACTCATAGACATCACATATTGAATGTATTCTACCCATATTACCTCTACGACGTATAATGATTTGAAATCCTTTTAAACTGTTATATCATTCTAGCTTGAAAGCTCTTTTTCTTTCACATGTTGTTTTTTTTTTTTGTTTTATATCAAAAATCATACAACCTATATAGTACAAATTAATTATCTATTAGTAAATAAAAAATAAAATTTTAATATTTGGAATAAAAATATTATCATGAATTCAATCTTACTTAATTACATCGTGATTCTTCTAAACCCTTCTCGCAATATTATTATCTTCTCTCTCTCATTCAAATTCCCTTGAAGTAAAAATTTATAAGAAGAAAATTTTAATAATTTTAATAAACTAATCTAATTAGCATAAAAAATATTTAAATTAATACTATACTGAATCTTGAAAGCTATGCATTGACCTACTGTTTCCATTCAAGATGTTTGGAAACCTGGTTCCATTAAAATAATAAAATTTTTATTAACAATTTAAATGTTGATATTGTTGTTCTCGCATTGTCAATGTTTGTAAACTAGAAATTATATTTGTTAAAAAAGAAATTATTTGCTAAAAAATTATTAAACATGTCATTGTGAAATTAAAATAAACTTACATTAAAAGGTCTTACTTTCATTGGGCCTCATATAGGCAGATAAATAGATCTTGTTATGAAGGGATCTCTCTCGATGTTGTGGCATCGTACTTGATAAGCTCATATCATGAGTCGATGTTTATGCCTCAAGTGCTTGTTCTTGGTCGGCCCCCTAATGACTCGTGGTCGTCAGCATCACTGCTAAAAAAACTAGTAGCTATCTTATCCTCATGACGTGCATTAGACTTTCCTCTAGGCATCTACAAAAATTAACAAATAAAAAAATGATTCTTATTAAAAAATCAACAGCACTTCCCTTATACGAGAGACTATCCAAAATTTTTAAATCAGGAAATACACAACATATATGCCATAAACCAGTTCATTTTATTCAATTTAATATAAAATTTTATTTTCCACTTGATAATATTTTTAATCCTAAATTTACAAAAAAAATTCTAAATTAAAATAAAATAATAATTAAAATTAATCCTACACATTTAATTGACATTAAATAACAAAATTAAAAAAAATAACACTAAAATTCAAAACAATAATGCAAAAATTATTAAAATAACAACGGTTTAACACAATTATTTCCAAGTGATAATATTAATTAGTCTTAAATTTACAAAAATTTGTTCTAATGGAATAAATACAAAATATTAATTAAAATTAATCCTATATATTTAATTGAAATTGAACAAAAAATTTAAAAACAAATAATAAAAATTCAACAAAATAATGCAAAAATTATTTTAATAACAACTAAAATTTGACACAATTATTAATTCATAAAATTATTAAGAACACCAAATTGAACAAAAAAAATGACAAAAAAATATGAAAAAAAAACAAAAAACACCATAAGGAATAAAAAAATTAAAACTTCTTACTTTAACAATGTGGTTAATTTAACTGATAATTAAAAATAAAATGAGATTGTTATTAAACCAAAAAAAGAAAGTAAGAAGAAGAAAAAAAGACAACATACATTATGATAAAAAGAGAAGAGAATGCCTGATTTCATCTAAGAAGAAGAGAGAGAAAGAGAGAGAGAAAGGAAAGAAGAAGAGAAACAAAGAAACAGATTTGTAAGAGAAGAAAAAACAAGAAGATTAAACTATGAATATTCTGATTATGCTCTTTCAATTTAGTTTTACTTGTAGAATTATTGATGACTTTTTATTTCTTCGATAAAGTCAAATGAAAATTTTTAATTTTCTTGAAAATTTTCAGAAAGGTCTTCCAAATATTATCAATAATTTTTCATTTCATCGGTGATTTTGTTGGGAAAAAAGTCAATAGTCAAAAAAATATTTATTATTAGTGTATTAAGAAGTGAATAATTCTCGTAGTCTCTGAAATATACCTATGGACATATTTTGTTGGTATACCTATATGAAATAAACATCATTAACGGTGTTAGAGAGAAAGGGATTAGTTCCCATAGTCTTTAGAATATACCAATAGACACATTCTATCAGTATACCTGTATGTAATGAATATCATGAATAGTGTAAGAAAGAAAGGAAACAATTCTTTTAGTCTCTGAAATATACTAACAGACATATTTTATCGGTATACTTGTATATAATGAATACCATGAACAGTGCAAAGAAAAAGGGGAACAATTCTTATAGTCTTTACCAATGGACATATTTTATCAGTATACTCATATGTAATGAACACCATAAGCAATATTAAAGAGAAGGAAGATAGTTCTCAAAGTCTTTAGGATATACTGATGTCAAATTGTATATGTATTTCATATCTATTTATAATATTGTTTGTCTTTCTTTCTCTTTCCCTTCACGTTCATAACCGTGTTAAAAATGTTATCAAACATGTTCTTTTCTATATGAATGACATCAAGATTATGACAAATAAGATTGGTCTTTCAATAAAAAAATCTCAGAAAATATTTCGTTTTACCTAATTATAAGTCAAAACAAAATTAGAAAATTTTTGCTTACTGGATTGAAAACAGAATATAATATCATCATACTCTGACATCATATCATGCAATTCTTCTCTTAAAAGAAATAGTGGTGCAACATCCCCTTCAACTATGCCAACAAAGAAGTCTCTTTTGTTTTTTTTGAACTTGTGATATGTTGGCAAGAACTATTGGTGATAAAATAAAAGGGATGTTTTACTACTGTTTGTTAACATCATGCCTTGCTATTTTCAATATAGTATGGTTATGCTAGTTTTTCATACGTGCTCCAATAAAAAATCATTATATAAGTTGAAAAATCATTGATAGTCTATATCAAATCTACCTTTATTCGAAAATTTTGTTCCCTCGATACATCATAAGTTAAAGCATTAGATGACTACAGCTACTTTAACTTATCAATTAATAGTTAAAGACAAACATTTATATTCTAACCCAGACTATTATGACTAGGTATGGATGTAGATAAAAAAAAAATTCCAACCTCATACGCATCTTTATGGCAAGTTGTAAATCGTGAGTATCACCAACCAACAAAAATAAAGAGCAACTAATAACATGAATGGATTGAATCTATTTGTAGAGAATCTAAGAGACACATTCTTTATCCCCATTAAAAAATAAGGATGCATATTGTTAAAGTGTTTCTAAGCTTTACCATCGGAAAGATGTTCTATCACTCCATTCATTACATCATATAATTAGTCTCATGTCATGTGTTCAATAATTTTTAATGACATGAATAACCTTTGTTTTCTAGGTGTAATTGAAAAGTATCTAAGTTTTCAATGTGTGACAAGAGTCCTTCATTTGTCAGTCATAGGTTTCATCATGGACTTATGAGAATAAAAGTTGTATTTCAATATATTCCCTTTAGGTAAAATGCTTCTCGCTCAATCAACAATTCTATCATAATTAGTCTTACTTAACCCAAGATCTGACTTGATGGTAAATACATGTGCAATGGCCGATAATTTATTATAATTTACACAAACATCCCATAATAGTATGTCAGAATCTTTTAAAAGATAAAAAGAAAACCTGGTTGTGTTTGGATTAAGTTCTTCATCTATGACAAGACAAGCAAAATCCTAATTCATTTTAATTGTTTCCATAACTAACACGATGAAAAGATTGATGTCTTCTTCCAAGTGCAGGAGCGTCGAAGTAATAAATAACCCGGCCAGACCGGGGTCGAACCACAGGGAGGTTATTGTACAAATTATAAATAACAACAATACCACAACAACAATAATAACAATAATAATAATAATAATAATAATAATAATAATAATAATAATAATAATAATAATAGTACTAGTAGTAGTAGTAGTAGTAGTAGTAGTAGTAAAGAAAAGAAAAAAATGAGAACTTTGAGATCAAATATTAAAGCAAGGATTAAACAATGATAATAACAAATATCAAGGTTAGAGATTCCACTAATGGTATGTCAAACAAGTATAG
>SRLM01001089.1:0-74919 GCA_015708895.1 Populus ilicifolia
AAAATTATTTATAATATTAATACATGAAAATAATTTAAAAAATTAAAAATATATTAATTTAAAGTGAATAAATAATTTTAATTTTTTTTAAATACAGAAACAAACATACATAATAATTATATTAGTGCTACTTTAAAAAAATATAATTTTTTATAAAACAATGTAAAATACCATATGATGATTATCATGAATGAGCAGCAGTGTAAAGTTTGTTTAATAAATGCCTAATACACAGGCTTTTTTCTTTTGACAAAGCTTATTTATAGTTCCTCGCAATTGAGATTTGTCTAAAGGTTTAAATTCAATAATTTAATCCATTATCTGAGAAATCATTCTGGGAATGAAAAGAAAAGGGAGACAATGGGCTATCACCAAACTTTTGTATAAATCTTCACGTATGGAATGCCGAAACTAGGATTCTTTTCATTGGTGAAAACGCAATTTTCAAAGTGTAAAGCATGATACACAAGGTTTGATTTATTTCTTCTTGCTTGTATTGTCGACAAGACTTTGTGATAATAGCAAGAGGTGACTTCCACGAAACCACCGCCATGACCGGCCTATTTGTCTTCTCAAAATTAAATGAAATGGTATTCCTATAACTCCAATTGATAATACTGTTTTTATTTGAGTATTAATCAATTGACATAGTCATTTTTACTTCTCCTGTGCTGCCTTCTCTCGAGCAATCATGGCTAGAAATTTGCTATACAACAGGGGAAATTTTGACATAATTTTTTTTTGTTGAATTACTAATGAAAATAGCAGCGAAAAAGTTTAGTTAATAATTACAAATAAAAATAGTAATGGGATATTTTTTATATCGGTGTTTTCTGATAAAAATTGCAACAAAATGCTAAAAATTAAAAATTTTATCAATAATTTCATCAGTATTTTAACATATCAAGAAATTTCATTGAGAACTATTAAGATGGATTAAAACTCATCACTCCTTTTTTCTCCCATTTCATCTTTTTCTTTGATTTAAAATTAAAAATTTTTTGATAGGAAAACGTCTCTTACATATTAAATCACCCAACACACATGTTGGTAAACTGAAAGTTGAGGAACATAGCCTCTTCT
This sequence comes from Populus ilicifolia, assembly GCA_015708895.1. NCBI lineage: Eukaryota > Viridiplantae > Streptophyta > Magnoliopsida > Malpighiales > Salicaceae > Populus > Populus ilicifolia. The sequence continues at coordinate 1,084 of SRLM01001089.1, forward strand.
CTATCACTTAGAAAAACATGATCTACTCATTATGTGCTTTTATTGAAGAGTGTTTTCAATTGAAAAGAAAGAAGAAGAAAAAGAACAAGTAACATGTTTTTACTCTTTGATTTCTTTCTTGAAGTTTATTTTGTTATATTCAGTTTAATTTTTATAGATTTTATTTAATTTTAACATTTTGTTTCTAGGATTTTAATAAATAATTGGAGGCTTTGGCTCTCTAGTTTGGGAATAAAATTGGGAGGGTGACAACAGAAAAGCTATTGAGAAAACAAATAAAACAAAAAGGAATTTATAGGAAGTGCTTAGTACTCTCTCTCTTTTAGTCACTCTATCATTTTATTTATGAAAATATCCTATCTATGTTTTCTTTTATTAACCTCACACAATTTTTTCTTGATGTTCAAGTTTCTATATTATGTTATTGGAAGAAATGTCGCTTTATTTACTATTTTTTTAATTTTAATTTAAACAAAAAATAATAATATTTTACAATTTTCATAATTGGGATATTGTTTTCAAATTTTTATTTTGGTTTTTAATTATGACTATGATTAATGATTATGTAAAATGAATAAATCTAGTATATCTTTTGATTAATATTTTGGGTTTTACTTATAAGAAGCTTAAGGGAAGCAATTGCATGGTTGTAAATTATGTTATCTAATAATGGACTTTGTACAAAAAAATTGCAAAAGTTAAGGGGAGAAGGATGCTATATTGGTAATTGTTAAAAAATTTAAAAATATAGATATTTATTTGTTGTAACTTATCCTTTTACAACTCAAGACATTATTTAGTTATATTTGAAATATCTATATAAATTTCATAAATTATCAATTTTTATTATGATTGATAGAGATAAAGTTCTCACAAGTATCTTCTAGAAGATATTCAAATAATTAGGAGTTAAGTTATTGGTGAGCACATCATTCCATTCTCAAAATGATGGTCAAACCAAAAAAGCAAACTAGTACTTAGAAAACCATCTAAGATGCATAACAATGTATAACCTAAATAAATGGTATAGGTGGTAATTCCAAGCTTAATGATGGTAAAATTTGAGCTATCATTAAGATATTTAAACAAGTTTTTTTCAAAAACTATATAATGTTTACCTTCTAATTTAAAACTTATTTAAAGAAATGTGAACATGGATAAATAGTTTCAGTTTTAATTGGAAAAAGATAAAAACAAAATGAAATAGATGGTTAAAAAGGATGGAATTGAAAAAGTGTTTCAAGTTGGTGATTTGGTTTTCTTAAGACTATAATTTTATAAACATATAAATGTGGCATTAAGGAAGAATATAAAGTTAAACTTGAGGTTTCATGGTCCTTATAAAATCATATATAAGGTTGGAAAGGTAGCGTATAAACTATTATTACTAGAAGAAAGTTGATAACAATGCATTTATTAAAATCATAACTTAATCAATCTTTAATATATCACTACTTAAGAAGAAAGTTGGTAACAATGCATTTATTACTATCACCTATAATTCTTATGATTGATAAAGAAATGATGAAAATTAGTTCAATAAATGATGAAAATCAGTTTAATAACAATCTTAGATATAAAATTGATAAAAAAAAGTAATTGAATAGTAGTAATGTTCTTGAAACAATGCTCAAATCTATTATAAAAAGAAACTATACAGGAGGAACCAAAAGAAATTGAAAAAACAATTTTTAGAATCTAATACATATTCTCGAGGACGATAATATATTAAAAGTGGGTGTATTGTTGTTGTGCACAACGTTGTATGGCAAAATTGTCTCCTAAAAGTTAAAAAATAGTATTAGATTTAATCATTAAGTTATGATTATGAAGTTTCAGAGTCACTATTTAATATTATAATCACTAAAAAACTTAAAGGTTCGCAAGAGTTTGGGTAGAAGAACTAATTATAGAAGAGGAAGACTCATCACTTTTAGTACATACTATCTAAGATAAGTTGTATTGCTTATTTATTATTTTTTTAATTCATGTTTCTATTTATTAATCTCATCTAAAGTTTAAGATATATGTTCTTTCATTAGAAAATTTTTATTTTATTAGATTAGATCCTAATTATTTTAAGATTCATATTTAACATCACATTTATTTTTTAGACACAGTAAATTCTTAATGTTCTAAATAACAAACTAATTGTTATGTGATTTTTAATATTTTGATCAAAACCCTAATAGATAATAATAAATTGATTACAATATTTATTTTTTATTTTTAAAATATAATAAAAATGTGATTTTATTATTTTTAGAAAAGATGCATACAAAAATCTTTATGATTTATTCATATGCATTAAAATAAAACATCTATTTTTTAATAAAGAATTTTTTGTTTTTTATTTTTTTAAATAAATATTTTAATATTAAATTTATATTTTATAGTTTAAATCTACAGCATGATATAATTAGTCCAGATGTAGACAATTCACCTAACACACAAATAAATAAATAAAAATGTGTTTTCAATTTGCAAAAAATGGTACAATTTTGTTAGAACCTAAACTTTTAGATATGATTAGCTTAAATGAATTTTTATGTAAGGTTAAAGAGAAATTAGTTTTTTTAATTAATTTTTTTAACTTTACTATAACTTTGATAAAAGTAAGATTCCAACCAAAAATTCCAACAAAAAAAATCTATGATTTTCACTTAAGTAAAAATCCTACTAAGCTAATTTAAGCTTATCTATTGAAAGGAATTAGTTGGGTAAGAAAAGAAAATAAGAAAAGATGCTAGCACACTGCCTAGGTGGTGGTTGCTTCTCTACCCTTTTTAGAATTATCTCTCGCGCGTGTGTAACCGTAAAGTTTTTTAAAATGCATTTTTTTTAGATATGTTTTTTGAATTTTTTAAAAAATTTAAATTAATATTTTTTTAATTATGAATTACGATGTTTAAGTATAAATATTGCAACATGCCCTTGCTATTTTATTTTTTTTTTCAAAAAGACAATACTAATTAAGCCTTATCTACTTGATAAATTGATCTAAGAAATTTATTATTAAAATTCTTACTGGCATAGTTTAGTTTTGAAATTAAATTTTAAAAGTATTAATTTAATAAAAATTATTAATTTTATAAAATTTTAGAAAGTTGGCTGGCCAATTAAGCCATGTCTATACTAACATAAATAAATAAATAACAAAAAAACATCATTGCTTTACAGTGGAGACAATTGAGTTATATTTTGTTTTTTAGAGTACTTAAGAATACAGTAATAACTGTTTTTTAAAATATATTAAAATAATAATTTTTTATTTATTAAAAATTATTTTTAATATCAGCACATTAAAATAATTTGATAATATAAAAAATATTAATTTAAAATAAAAACTAAAAAAATATTAAAAAACACTTTTAAAATGCAAACATAACCATCCTAATTTTTATTTTTTTAATTTATGATTAGTCATGTCTGCCCCGAACATTTGGGTGACTTCCGAGTAATTAAATGAGCTGCTGTGAATCCTAATGACTCCCTGTCTATATAAACCATGCTAAGATGGTTGGGATTCACAAGCTAACGTGATTTCTAGCTAAAAGAAGCGATGTTTTTCCTCACCTTCAACTATTTCGTGATCCTCATCCTCACTGCTGCGGCATTTCTTTTACGACAATATTATTTCTTCTGTGCAGGTTAGTTCTTTGAGATTCATTCAATGACCTGCAAGCATGTACAGTTCTTTCTCAAGTCACAACACAAAATGATTCTTTGTATTAATGCAAAGATGGGATCTTAGTGGTCTCGATCGGGAAGAATATTCTGATAAATAAGCTGCTGCTCCCCTTCTAATTTTATTTTCAAAACCTTGATTTCTTGATATATATGCTGCAAATTAATTAAGCTGTCTTGATATATATTATGGGGTTGATCATGCAATTTGTCTGTAATCTCAACAGAAGAGCTTTGTAAGAATTCTGATTTAACGGCATCAATTTGCAGATCGAGTGAGCAGGAGGCAAAAAGGAAATGGGAAGCAGGGAGTTCCTTCTCCACCTCCAGCTCCGGAGGCAGAAAACACGAGGCGAGCTTTCCCACCTCTCTACTTGCCTCTCGGACTAAATCACTTCTAATTTAATTAGTTGGCCTCATCATGTTATTACATATAAGCTTCACAGCACAAGCAAATGTACCAGATATTAGATCTTAAATAAAAGATGCGTGTTCGGTGCTTAGTTCAATTAACTCCCCTCTTTGATTTCTTTTTTGTTTTTCTCCTCCTCTCCCCGTGTTCTTGTCGAGCTATGTATATACACAGAAACAAAGAGAAGGGCTTCCAAGAGCTCAAGGTTTGGTAGGCAATTTCAGTCTCAAGCTTTCAATGGGAATATGGTGGTGATGATATAAAAATAAACAGTATGGGATTTTTAGCCAGTGGTATTTCGAGATATTAGCAACCATCTTGCCCTCTGTATTTTATGGATAAGGGAACTTCGGACGGAATTTTTTGCTCGGACACAGTCGTTTGATTTTCAATGGTAGCGAGGAGAACGATGTCAAGTTCAACCTGGAAAAAGAGTAGGATTAATTCAAGAAAATTCAGTCTCCAATACTTGATTGATTGTAAATGTTTTTGATAGCTTTCTCATGTTAAAATTTTAAATACAACTAGAAATATCAACTACGATGCTGATATTTACGAGTATTTAAATCATAAAAATAGTATATCTACGATGCTGATATTTAGCTAATAATTCAAATTGAAGATCTATTTTTAAATCAAAATACTTGATTGTGAATCAATGAATTAAGAACAAGTCTTAACCTGATGTCATGTATAATTATTATATTTAATACTCAAACTAATCAAACTCAACTGGATTCTACACTCTACTAAATTAAATAATAAGCAATTAATATTAGATTTTTTTACAGACAATGAATCAGCCTTGTGCACTTGACACTGCGCACTGCGCACTTGACAACCTGTGACTGAACATTATGGTACCGTCTGTATACACCGGTCCCTAAGAGCCACACGTCATACTTCAGTAACCATCTTCATCACTAGCCGACATCCTTGCTTATCACACCATGGCCAATTTATGGAAGGGGTTACGGCAGTTCTTGGCTTTCTCTCTCTCTCTCTTTAAAGATTCTGATTTTGATGGTGATACTCGTCTACATATTATTAAGTGAATGCAAATAAATTTTGGTTTTTAATTATTTTATTTGTTTGATAAAAAACCAATTGTGAAAAGAAAGAATAGAGACAGACATAACCAAATTAACTTTTTGTTCACAAATGTTTTTTCAAACCATTCATAATTTTAATCTTTATCCTTGTATTTATATTTGGATAATTGATTTTAATTAACTTAATTTTTATTGTTAAATCTGATAATTAAAAGTTAACGCCATAAATATATATATGAGAAACATAAATAAGAAAGCAAGAATAAAAACAGAGTTCATCATCAAATAAAAATATTCACATAAAAATTTTAAAGATACCTTTTATTGTTAAATTTGAGTGACAAGAGAATTTAAATTTTTAGATCTAAAAAGTTTAAGATTAAATTTGTATGTTGTTTAAAAGTGGTTTTCAATGTTAAATTTGTGTTTATAATATGTCTTTTTATAAAAATAAAATAAAATTTATCTAGATGATTAATAAAATAATAAAAATCCGTTACTAAACTTAAAAACCAATAATAAATAATAAAAAAATGATAAATAACTCATTTTTTAAATGAATTACTTATTGCAGATTAATTTTTTTTTTAAATCAAATGTTTGAGATGCTAATTTCAAACCTAAATATTTTATGTTTTTTTTAATTTATTCACTCATGTGTGTGTGTTTGTTAGGTTTTTAAAGTGATTGGATAATATTTTTAGTTGAAAATAAGTTTATTGAAGTTTCGATGATGGTTTTGTAGGTATTTTCAAGTGAAAAATAGTTGAAAATTATTTTTTTATTCAAAAACTAAAATCATGATTTTTCAGTTATTTTTAATGATTAGAAAAAATAATAATAGACGACTTGTGTCTATCTAGATGATGATTTATCAGCTGATTAATTAAAAAAATATAGTTAGATAATGTGTTCTTTGTTTATATTTAAAAAAAAGATACAAAGAGAAAATTAAATGGACATGCATCGGTTTTGGCGTTTTAGGTTAGGCTAGTCTCGAGCTACCTTTTTATAATTTTTTAGTTTTTAAATTTGGTTTTCAATTAATATTCTTTTTTATTTTTTTTTATTTAAATACTTTTTAAAAATGATAATAGATTTTTTGGATGGTTCTTATAATTTCATAATACAATTAAACTTCTAAAAATTAATATCCCTAGGATATGGAATTTATTAATTTTTTTTATAATTTCATAATACAATTATATGTTATTTCAGCTTTAAATTTAAGTTAGGATAAAAAAATATTATTTGATTGAGGTTATACTTTATTTTTTATTTTATTTTTTGTTATATTTAAAATAGATTAGTTGTATTTATATTATGCATTTAAAAAAACAAAAAATCATATTTATAAATATTTTTTCTTATATATATATATATGAAAAAAATATTTATATTTATATTCATCTTTTATTTCTTACTGAAAAATATACTTTTCATTTTAACCTTCAATTTAATATTTTTTTTATATTTTTTAATTTGGTGGTTAATATATTTTTAATTCATCATATTAATACATCGTATTTTCATTTTTCATTTAACGAAATTTACGATCTCAAAACTATATATCTATAATATTAGTGTCCCTCCTTTTTATATATTTGAAATTCACTTGAAATCCTATATTGGCCAGTTTAAGCTAAGTTAAAGAAAGAAGAAAATACCATATATGATCAATTATATATATAAATAAAGGAATTTGATCCTGTATTTCACTATCCGAATCTACAATTTTCCCTCAGAAATTGATACATGAGAGGATGATTCATAACTACGGTTCTTTTGGAGGGGCAGGCTTGACAAAAGAGAAATCGTCTTCATTTCTTGTTTCTTCCTCCTCGCATTGTGGTTCGTTAACTTCAGTTGGGTGAACATCATCATGATCATCATCCACTCTTACAATAAAGCTGGTAGTTGCTGTTGGTGACAATGCCTCAGCTTCTAAATCGGACACGTCTTGATCATCATAAGAGTATGATGACCGGGTTGAGTGCCCGGTTGTTTTGAAACGTTGCAATGTGTGTGAGGAAGAGACAGTAGAAACACTCGGGCTCGCATTTCCCAACGTCCGAGGAGTCGTCTTTCCTCCTTTCCCATGCCTCTTCTTCACAGCCATGTGCCACTTCTTAAGAGCCTTGGATGTTTGTTCGTCGAAGACTGATTTCTTCATCCGCGAACCCATCTGAGGGTGGCCACCGATAAAAAATTAGTCTCCAGGAAACCATAGAAAACTTGAGAGAAATAAGCGTCAGGAAACAGAAATAGCGGTGCAGAGTTTATTTACGAATAATGATACAGGTTTTCAGGGGATGAAAGCATTTTAGTTCCAGCATCTTTTAAGTTTTGAATGATATTGAAACAAACACCATCGTTTCTAGTAATGGGGACATGATCTCTTGGTTGATCAAAGGCTTGCTTTTCGGAACAAATAAACAATTTGAAATTATAAGTTTCTTTTGTACGATTTTACTTGATTATGTTTGTACCATCTCAAGCTTCTAAAGATACCAGCGGGAGTTGAAGGTACCTGAGTTACGAGAGCATACAGAGGAAGTGTGATGTAGCTGCACAGAATTAGAGCTCCAACCCTGCAAGGCCATGGAAATTTAGTCTATCAGTTCAACTTAAAATAAAGACTAATGTCCCGAGCATGGTCTTTTTCCATGCTGAAATTAGGTGACTGATAAAGATGTCGTCTATAACATGTTTGTAATGGATTTATCACTAGAAATGGCCATCTGTTGACATTACAAAAGCTTACCCCAAAGCAACTTTGGCTATAACAATATCGAAATTGTCATGGAAGCAGGATTTCAACCCAAATGAATACTGCATATGTAAACATACATGTTAAGCAAAGGATGTACGCAGTAAAGAACAGGAGCACATTATTGCATATCATAGTTGCTGAAAAGAGTGAATTACCCATATCCACAGGAAATATGTTATCTGGAATGCATTCTGCACTCACCATGAAATAAAGAAAATGGCAGTTAGCATACTTATAGTTAATTACAACGAATAAAGCAAAAAACCTTGATATTCAAAAAATCTTAAGCTAACAATTCCGATGTGATTATAGGTTATGTAAGGTTTAGTATCTGTAGAGGACGCCATACAGTACCTGAAATAAAGCAAAATGTATAAGATGAAGAAGTAACTGAGGTCGACCAAACCAAAAATATTTGTCTGAGCCTTGCACAAGTGGCATCCCTTGGACTACTGCATGTCTGTCCTTGATTTCAAGAGCCATCTTCATCATAATGGCCTGAAGTTTTGTCCCAACTGCTAGGATAATCTGCAAAAATGAATGGTCAGAACAATGATGTTTGCTCTCAATCTGGAAAATTGATCACTGAGAATAGATTTCTTACAATCACGGGTATCATTGAAGCCCAGAACAAAGATTGCCAACCTGAAAGGGACACGGCACATCAACATATTAGACTGTCCTCAAATTCAACTAGTAAGTGTTTTGTGATCCAAAAATTTCCAAAGAAGAGGAACTTACCATTAACATTCAGGAGCAAGAAAATAACAAAGGATGCCCACAGAACAGGACTGTCAAAACATCAAAATAAATCAGGATATATAAATACTTGAAATCTTGTGAAAAACCAAAGAAATATAACATGAAGAGAGAGAGAGAGAGAGAGTTGAACCATTACCTTACTCCCACAACTAACTTGAAGTCATCTTCCAATGACCGTTTGAGGTACTTACGGAAGTTAAACTTACTTCCAGGAGCTAAATGTACCTACATAAACATGGCACTGTCAAAAATAAAGTGGCAATCCAGCACTTGAAAAATGAAATCTGTGTCTGAAGACTCACTGTGATAAATCCATTGCGCAATGTCAAGTAGTCAGACCTGCTAACAGACCTGAAAAATTGTTGAAAGAAGCATCCCTGCAATAGATATATGATTTAGACCATACAGTGCTACTGAACACACCAAACATATATATATATATATATATATAAGGAAGAGGAAGAACTTGGTGCTAGTTAAGTGATATATTTCTTACGATGTAAAAGAAGAACGGAATTCTACTCCAGAAACTGGTGTGTGCTCTCACAAAAGATGTCTCATGAGCAAGCCTGAATCTTGAAGGATCTGTGCATAAGATAATATCCAATTGCGCATACAAACCCAGATAAGCAAATATGATGTTTGGATTTAATGAAGAAAAGTTAAAGCTAGAATATAAAGGTGGAATCTAGCCTTTAAGATAAGACAGCATACCATTTGAGAACTCATAATCATGGGACAAAGTCTCCAGCTCCCACCGCTTCCAGGCACGACTCTGAAAAAAGTAACTAATTACTACTTGCTAAGAATTTGAACTGGTACATCACATTGTAGGTCAGGGGAAAGATAGGTTGTCAATTGGCTTGTCTACCTAGATCTAGACATTAAAATTTTTTTCTAGTTTATTCATTACTATAGATCTTATTTTCCAGTAATGCACACAACCAATTCAGGCAATTAGATGCATGTAAATAGCATAGCAAAACAAATGTATTATAAAAAGAACATTTCCATACCTTCAGTCTCCCAAGTGTCATGGTAATAACACTAAATAACACATGAAAAATTGCTAGAAAGAATATGAGGATGTGTAATTGATGCAATCCTTCAACAGATATGAGCTGTTCATACCCCTGCAGGAAAAAATCAGAACGGTTATCAATTTGAGCAAGACATGTTTCAATGTTATTCTCTCATGCGGTAACAAAGAGAAATTTTAGGATCCTACCAGATCAATGTGAGTAAATAAAAGTTAGTACAAAAACTGATCACTCTAAAGCAAGCAACACCAAGAAGATTACAGAAGTATGGCACTAACAAGTGGAATGGTTATCTTGTTACAACACTGGAGTTAATGTTCAAAGGCATGAAGCAATGGTACCTTCAAATATTTCATCAATGGAAAAAAGGATCTTTAGACTTGGATAAACTGCGGTTACTATTCTCATAACTTATCATGCAGCTCCCTATAAGATGCCTAAATGTTAGATAACATTAAATTTCAATACCAGGAGCTAATATCATTTAGCAGCTAGCAGTTTCTTCTGTTGCTCTAGATTTATTCAAGATCTCACAATAGCATGTATATTGTTTTTAATCAAACTTGGCATGTTCTAAGATCACTAGTTCCAGAAAGTCTATTCAATGTTAGTTCTGCACTATACCCAACAGCATCAATCATCAATCCCATTAAACACTAGAATGTGTCACTTCGATCATCTTCCCCCCACATTTTCTACCATATTTATCACTCTGTTCCTTCAATGTTAGTTCTGAAATGTCATAGCCTAAGTTGTAAAGGTAATTATCTCAAAATGCATCAAATACCAACCAATTAACTTCTGGAAATCTTATTGCAAGAATCAAAATGCATTTCACGTTACTCTCAACATCAGAACAACTCTATTTCATTCCAAAAAACATGTGTCTAATTTGGCATGCCTCATATATGTTTTCTGGCAGTGGGTTTTTCTTCTTCTTTTTGTGGCACTTCTAATCATACAACTAAACTAGGTGGCCTCATGCAAATACATATAAAAGCATCAAATATGATATAATTCAGCTTTGGCATGCCAGCACCTACTCCCCCACCATCCACTATCCAAAAGGAATTATTTAGAAAGCATTTTTTTAGTTGTTTCCAGTAAAATGATGCTTTTAATTGGTTTTCATTCAAACACTACCCAACCCTTCTTTTATACAAGACTATTACTAATACATTTACAACACACAAAACTTGCATGCTAGCGATGAGAAAATCTTAAATTATCAACCATGAAGAACAAGTTTTGCAGCATATACACTTACATCTTTGCATTTCACTGCACTCTCGGCACCAGCTAGAAATCTACGATCAAACCACAAAAGTGCCCTACGACGTTCCCCTTCGGTGCTGCTACTTTTTTCACTGCCTTCTTTCTTACAAGGCAACATGGTGCCTGCAACATCTTGGGGAACACAGATTTTTGCAATATAACTCTGCCCAAAAGTCAGGAGCAGTGATATGAACCCTAGAATCATCAGCTCTGCAATAATCATTCCAAACTCAGAATTTCCTCATAAAAATTCCACTAAAGGAGTGCATGAAAAAGCATTAAGAAAATTAAGAAAAAAGGTCAAGGCTAAAGGAGAGAATCATGATCATTAGTATTAGTAAATAAAGCCTAGTTCTTTACCAGCTTTAACCTTCTCCAAGGCTTCAAACAAAGCTTTCTTATGCTTTTCTGTAAACCACTGAATTGAAAAGAACAAAAGGAAGAAAATCATCGAGTTAGGAATTAAAGACTCAAAAAAAATCATAAATTTGACAGAAAGAAAAACAATTATTTTAACCAAGTAAAGTTGACATTACAAGAAACAAGAATAAAGGAAAACAAAAAAAAATCATTTTTATCATAGCAATGGTGGGAAAATTGAACAAGATTCAAGCGGCCAAAAAAAAAAAAGGAAAAGAAATACGCAAAGTTTTATTCGTGACTTAAGAGTTCTTAATTCTTTTTTAAATAATATAAAACAGACATAGCATTAATGGTTTAAAAGAAGAATTGTCGCGAATTAAAGAAGCAGGAAGAAGGCAAAACAGTAAAAGAACATCAAGTATAACTCAAAAAATTAAAGAGAAGCATTAAAGACACACAAAAGAAAACTTACTGTTCCAACTTTGTGAAGAATTTTTTCCAAGAGAATAGAAATGATGATGATAACAGCACAAACACCAGCAACAGCCCACGTTGGTGTTTGATCAAGCTTCCTCGTTGTATCACTACTATCACTTGCTGCCCCAACCACTACAACGCCTCCATAAACAGTCCATAAGGACAGGCCTAACAACACTTTCATTTTAAGACCAAAACAGTGGAAAGAGACGTGAATAGAGCGGAGAAACGAGTGCAAAGGCCAGATAAAAACGATGGGCTGTTTTGACTGAAATGAAAATGAAAGCTTTTGTCAGAACAGAGAGCATATATAGCTAAAGAACCTTGGATCAAGAGAGGTTCAGCGCAGCCAAGGCAGTTCAAACAAACACGGTTTCATTTACCATGTAGATGACCAAACAGCCGCTGAGATTATTATATTTTGACTACCTTTTATTGTTGATAACTAGGATTTTTTTTTTTTTTTTACGGAGCTAAAGACTACCCTGGCTGAGCCGATGGGTACCGTGCATACACAGTGCACAGCTAGTCTTATCCGAAATACTTTTTGTCCAATTCCACGCAGTTTTTGGACCAGCCTCGGGAGCAATCACTGTGATCTTCTACCTGAAAGAATCAAATCGCCCTAAATAGACCACGACCATGAGTAAAGCGTTTAATGATTCTGTCTTAATAATTAATTAGTTTATCATCTTTGACATTTCAATACATAAAAGAGAAAATCTGAACTATTTTGTTTACTCGCAGAATATTCGGAAAAAATCAATCTTAAATAATGCAACTTAGTTTAGTGATTAAAGAAAGAGATATATTTCATATTTATAAGTTTAGATTTTGGGATAATATCTAAAAAAAAATATTAAGTTCATCTAAATATATCAAACAAATACTTGTTTGAAAGGAGATTAACATGCAAGTTGGCTCAAATTATCTTCTAAGTTGATTATGATTCTAAATTAATTAATTTATTTATTTTTCTCTTGGTATATAATAACTCAGCAGCGAGATCTCTTAATGTTTTCTTGAAATTCTTCTGGCAATAACCCCCCATTCGTAGAATAGAGGACAATAATTAGTGCACCAGAAAAGGCTGTCTATTTTTTTTTTTTTTTTTACGTGGGGGGGGGTGNTTTTTTACGTGGGGTGGGGTGTCCGGGTCAGCTTACGCGCACCACGACTAATCTCCACGGTCCACTGAATACCCTGCAAACCCAGTAGGCATGTAAGGCACCGCGGGGGTGACAGGCGTGCACGCTAGGGCTCGAACCCAGGTGCAGTGGAAGGAGACAAGCCCCTTCCACCACTAGGCCAAACCCTAGAATGCAGAAAAGGCTGTCTATTGTTTTGACTTATGCTTCTCTGGGTGGTCCACATCTCCTGACACATTATTATTATTATATTTAGTCGGATGGTAGCTTCAAGCCTCTGCCCGTTCAATCTTGCTGCTCGGTCTAATATGCTGGCTCTAACGACGAATGAAGCCTTGTATTCCATTTGAAGCACCTGATATGAATATTTGGAATTGTTCTACTACTTTTTGTGGTTGTAATTTGAAGAAAAAAAATTTGAGAAAAATATTTGTATTTACTGTTAATTGAATTAAATGTTTTTTTATTAAAATTGTTTTTGAAATTGTTTTTATTGAATAAAAAATAATTCAAAAATATTTAGTTAAAATGACATTAAAATGCTATTGATAATAAAATAACTGAAAATTACATGCAACATTCTCATAACTTTAAATTCTATGTGAAGTTTGTGATTATTAATACATAATAAATATAGCAACACAATATTAAGGTCTTAGTTAAAAAGAAATAATAATTAGGTATTGTTTGTTTCATGAAAAGTTATTTTTAAAAATTTTTAATATTTTCTATTATTATAAAAGTTGGTCGATGAAAAAAAATTTCAGTCAAAAATTTTTTTGGTATTATTTTCACAAAAATATTTTCTTTTTATTTTGAACAGATAATTCTTTTCAGAAATTATAAAAAATTAAAGAATATCTTGTTATTTATTAATTATATTAAATTTAGTTCTTAATTTTTTGATTGCTATATGTTTTATTTTGAATATTTTTTTTCAATTTCATTACTTAAAATTTGATTTAATTTGATTTTTATACCAATTTTGATCCTCTTTTTATTATTATTTATTTTTCTCTTATCTTTTTATGAATTTAAAGATTTTATCTATTAGATTTGGTCACTAATTTTTATTTTTATTTATTTTATTTGAAATAATTTATGAAATTAAATTTTTATTTTCAATTTTATCCTCTTTTATTATTTTTTATCTATTAGATTTATTCTCTATTCTTTTAATTATTATTTTTTTATTTTAAAAAATTTATGAAATTATATTTTTTTAACTTTATCATTTTTTAACTTTTTTATCTATAGATTTGGTCTTTATCTTTTTAATAAAAATAAAAAAATAAAACATTAATAAGTTATTTTTCATCTCATTCTCCATGATATAGTCAAACATTATAAAGTATTTTATTTATTTATTTTTCTTGACATTACTAAATATAAAAAAATAATTCAATTTTCAAGAATTAACTTTTCATAAAAACCACTTTTTTAAAAAAAATTATTTTTCGGCAAACAAATAGGATATATATGTGCCAATTGCAAAGTTAGTTGAAGTAACAATGTAATTATTATTATTATTATTATTATTATTATTATTTATACATATCCCAAATATAAACTAGGGGTGTTTGTGGAAATAGTGGTTCAGGTTTTGACCCATAATTGTATCCAACTAACTTCTTATATTTTATAAAATATAAATTTGATCCATTGAAGGACCTCTAAAATGCATATATTATGAACAATATAAAAGCTATCATAATTTCTACATAAAAATAAAAATAAAATAAAAAAGTCATAATCAATCATTTTATCAAATAGTTATAGTGTAATACGATACCAAGATAGACTAATAAGAATAGACTATAAAGTGCTTTTGGGTTTATAATTTGATTAAGAAAATAAAAGTTCAATATTGATTCTTGAGATTTTCATTTGTTTTCTCATGATCTCTTGGATAACAATAAAAAAATATTAGAATTGTAAAATATAAATTCACTTCATCAAATCAAACTTCAAAAGAAACAACTATAATTTTTGTGAAAATTAGGGAATAGAAAGAAGGAAAAGAGATTAAAAAAATAAGAGGTGGATGGAAGTGTGAAGGTAAAAGAGGAAAGAAATGAAGAATGAGAAAAGAAAAAATATTGTGTATATATATGTATCAAAGACTTACGTTACTTATATTGGGTAATATAAATTAGGTCAAGTTGAGCGAGTTTTAAAAATCTCGACTTTAATTTAACTCATGAAATTTATTTATTAGTTTTTTTATTTATTATCATACGTAATATTTCAGTATGTAAATTAAAAAAGGATGAAAAAAACCCTTAATAAAAGACTATTTTTTTAGATTTCAAGGGTGAAAAAGTATTTTTACTTTGCATTTTCAAAGTTCAATGATAAAATTATCTATTGTTCAATTTACAAATAACATTTGTATCTACTAGAAAAAATTATCAATAGTTTTTTTTTTTTTAGATTTTTTTAATGATCTTATTTTGTTTTCATGTACCCAACCACTATTTATTATCCTTTGAGTTGTATTCCATGCACCTTTCAATCATGTGTTTTTATCATCTCAATTGTTTTGTTATGCACCTCTTGATCATATATTTTGTCATCTCAGCTATACTATCATTCCACTTTTTTATCATTGTCGTTATAACAAAACATGGGAAAAAATCCAGGAGTAAGTCAAAAGCTGGTACCTTTGAATTCAATATAACCATCCTAGCATTGTCACATATCCATTAGCAATATATATGTTTACAGGCAACTAAGTTGGCTATGAACAATGAACCTCCCCCGAATGGTTGTTTGTGCTGAAAAGATTATTTAAGAACATAGTTAATAGGTATATTTGAAGCTAAATTAAAGAGCAATTCATTTACATTTATGTTAAAATTTTGTTGGAATTTAATCTCTAATATAAACTCTTTAATATAGAATATTAATATGATTTAAATAAATTATAAATGAATAAAAAATTAATTTTTTTAAAAATTTTATTAACATGTTTTCATGAAACTTAAAACTCCCGGGAAGTTCTATTCTATATTAAAAATAAACATGTTTGTCTTGTCATTTATTTAGTGGAAAGTTGATAATAGGTAATCAAAATTCCATTAGCTTTTAATCCCTACAATTCTTTATATAATGGGGTTGGAGAAGAGTATCTGAGGTTAGATAATTTTGCATTGTTTTGATAAAATTTAACACTTTTCTTCACCTTAATTTTTCATATTTTTTTCCTGATTTATTTTTAGGTTTAGTCCTCGTATAGAAATTATTAAGTAGTGTTTTTTTTATGGTTTATTGAATCATGTTTAGAAATGCATCCAAACAAGTGATGTTATTGAAATCTAAAAAGCTTATTGAAAAAAAAAATTACAACAAGTTAGGAGGAGTAATAAAATTTTAAAAATAAAAAATTGATTCTTAACCGCAACAAAACTTGAATAATTTTAAATTGTTTGAAAGAATAAGTGTTTTTTTTTTAATTTGGCTGTAATTTATTAAAAATTATATTGTATGATTAATATGCATATTAATATTAATTGTAAATTTGATATATACTTAATATGTAATTTTGAATTTCCATACACATGTTTTTTTGACACGATAAAAAGAACACCATGATATAAAAAATGACATGATTATAAATCAAACATGTATGCTCAGCGGCCTAGTTATTACTATTTTTTTTATGAACCCATGGCCTTCTCTTCAAATTATTTTTATTCGAGAGAGAATCGGGTGTATATAATCTCTGGCCGGCTATATCTTGCCCTGTTAATTTAATTTTCTCGCTCGACAAAGGACTGGGCTAGATCAGCTGAATCACGGCCCATGTCCTTGGGAATCCATCGATCGATCAAGAAAATTCCACACGCATGTGTCCAAATAAAATGTCATAAGTTGACGTTGACCGATGTGTGGGTTCATCCACCACAACACGCACCATGGTAGGTCCCTGGGGATGTTTTTTGTGTTTATTTATTTCTTTGATCATTTTTTTTCCTTTCATTCTGGTGTTTATTCATTTCTACTACCACGACAAACCTCTTGATTCCTCCGGATAACTTGTTCAATCACTAGTTCTAATCTTTTCTAGAGTCACTGAATTTATATTATTAAAAAAAATTTAATTGTATTGCTTGGAGTGCATTTAAAATCTTTTTTTCCCTCTTCTATTAGCTCTTTCTTTACTAATTATACGGGGAGAGGAGATAAAAAATTAAAAATTAAAAAAAATATCAAAACTTTAATTACGACAGCATCACTATTTTTTTAAAATATTTTAACAAAATAAATTTAACGATATTAAAAAAAATCTTTAATAGCCACTAGAGTGAATTGTACAAGTTTCTCGAAAGCAAATAATCCATGCCATCCTCGGGCAGCCCTGCGGCTCCTATATCACTTATCGTCGGTGATTTTAATTGCTATTTATTTATTTATTTTTTATAAAAGGAGAGGCCTTGGTCCACATGGATAGGTATGCTAGGATGGATGTAGGCCTGCTTGCCAAACTGGATAGGGGTAGTGGCTGAGATTGAGTTGGGTCTCCAACTGAACAGGCAAAACCAGTTCCTTCATTACTGCGTGCTGTCTGTGTAGACTTTTTGGGCTTCACTCGTGCTATTGCAACGACCTGCTTTCTAAAATAGTTTTTTTAACACAGTATTAAAAAGTTTTTGATAATTAAGTGTTTGAATTTTATTATTTTTATTTATTTGATAAAAATTGAGTATAAGATAGTATGGGTTTATATAAATTTTATATTTAAAAAATATTTATTTTTAAAAAATATATTAAAAATAATATAAATAATATCTTAAAATCTTATATAAAAATTTAATAATATTTTTTAAATAAATATATAATACAAATTTATTGTAATCAATACCAACATAGCCCTAGCCCACAATGTAGCAAGAGGTTTCGAGTAACTAACCTTGCGTTGCCAGGGGAGTATTCAAGTCGAGCTTAACTGGTTTCCCAACAGCTGAAGCCAATGATCGGAGAACATCAGCATCATTAATCGTTTGCTATATCAAAAAGTAGCTTCCGACGAGTCTAGAGTCGTATAACGCCCTGTCAGATAAGCACCTTGTATTTGTATTATCCATGACAGTGTTTAAATTATCATTGTTAACAAATCGAGTATAAAATTTAAGAATTATTTTCCTTGAATATTTTATTGTCAATATTAACAAAAGTTTTCAAAAAAAAAAAATAACAGTGTAAATTTCACGAATCCTTTTATCCAATGGTTTCGAAAGTAATATAAGATAATGGTAAAATTCCCTTAATAAAAAATAAATTAGCATCCAATTTATTTTTATATTTTATTTTTATTATTTTTTATTGAGTTTTTAAATCTTTTTTAAACTTCTACTATCCTTGATGTCAGCGTTTGGCCATGGTAACACTTTTTTTTTTTTGCAAAAAAAATGTCTAATTACTGAAATAAAAGTAAACAAAATATAAAAATCAATAATTATAAATTTATAACCAAAATAATTAATATCCAGTCAATTTAATACATTCTCAAAATTCAATTTAATATATTCTAAAAATTCAAAGTTTAAATCATATGATTGGAGTAATTTGATAAAAAAAAATAAAGAGAATTACAAAGAGTTTTTTTCTTAAAAAATCCTTGTTAACTTTTTAAACTCGTGACTTCAGTCATCAGACTCAAAGCACCTAATCTTGAGAAATTATAAAGTTTATTTTTCAATGAATCAAATATTTAAGGATAAAATTTTAAAAAAATCAATTATACAAAAGAATTAAAAAAATAAATTAAAAGAATGATGATCAAAATTAAAATATAAAATGGATTTTATATTTGATTGAAAGGTGAAATCTTAAAAAAATAATTTATTAAAATAAAAAAAAATAAAAAAGGATGAAAATTGGCATAAAAAGTAAAAACAATGTTTTGATTGAAGGGTGAGATTAAAAAAAAAATAACTATTACAAAAGAGCTATGAAAAAAATTAGAATTCATAATAATAAGGATCAAATTTGAAAATATAATTCCATTAATTTAAATTGAATGATAAAATTAAAAAACAATAATTTTTTTACAAAATGGTAAAAGAAAAATATTAGAAATCCAAAAAAAAAGGATGGAATTATAAAATATAATATCTGGTAAATTAGGATTCAATGATGAAATTAAAAACAAATAAAACTTATATAAAAAGACCAAGATAAAAAAAATCAAAATCAAAATAATAAAGACTAAAGTTAAAATACCAACAATTAAAAGAGTCAAGCTTTAATTTTTAGCCCTTCCAACAATATAATGAAAGGGTATTTTTGAACACTATAAGGCTTTACACGAAAAACACGAACGTCTTTCATATAAAATACCAAAGTGCCCCTAAGCTAATTTTTTAATTATATTAAAAAATTATGTTGAAAAGACCAAAAGGCCCTTTAACTTCAGGTTTAAAATATTTTGCTTTTAAGAGTTTTTTATCATTTGATTATGTATTTTAATTGTTTATATTTGACTAAATATCAAATTTCTCCTTATCTAACATTATAATAATGAAAAAAATGATCCCTTAACATGAGGTTTATTTATTTTTTTGCTTCTAATAGTATTTTAGTTATTTTATTATATAATTGAGATCATAAAAAACTAATTCACTCCAATAAAATTTATATTTAATAATGAACCCTATTAAAAAACTTCACTTCACTTGAAGTTAGTTTTAAGATTTTTTGGTAAAGAAATAAAATAATCATTACACTATTATAACTATTATAATGAACAATGCTAATGCTAATAGATTTAAAGCTGCAATAATTTTTTAAGGTCAATTAAGTTTTGTTAATAACAAAAATAAAAAGTTGATAAAGTATGGGTTAGAAGCATTTTGAAAGCTCAATTTATGTTTTAAGGTTTTTATGTGGAGTATAAATTAAAATAAATCCATTTTTTTAATAACTCATACTATTTTTAAAATTTCATGTTAGTATTTTTTTCTGAATCAGGGGTGAAGAAAAATCTGCATATTAGCATGTCATAATGTTGTTATTTTGTTTAAGATATTATATAGTCCATGCAAGTATTTCCTATTCTTATGCTGTAATTTCTATATTAACTATGCCATATTGTCCTATATATATAAATAAAAAATATTAGTTAACTAATAGATTAAGCTTCTATTATTTTTCACTAGCATAATATTTAATTTTTTAAACTAAATAAAAAATTAATTAAAAATAATTTTTTTAAAAAAACCTTCTGCATTAAAATGGTATGTGAAGTGTGGCTGATTTGATGTTTACTCGTACTGCAGACAAGCACGGCATTAGCAGGAGCTGAAAGGAAAGATTTGATGAGGAAGCTGCCTAAGTTCATATATGATGAGGATAAAGCTTTGGAGGCGGGAATTTGCTCTCTCGTTTGTGATTGATGTGAATCATAGTTGAACCGTTTAAATGGTTCTTCGTGGTAGCTGTGGCTAGGGGAAGAGAAATAAGTTAGCCATCCCACCATCTAAGAATTTGTTGCCTGCGTGCGGGCGCTGTGTTACAAGTCTGTAAATTGTCATATAACAACGCTCCTGCGAGTTCTTACTGACACAGCTGAACTCTGCTATAGATGAGGGTTCCGCTCAGCTGCATCCAGAAGATGCCCCTAGTGGAATTGCAGTGGCTTCTGATGAGATCCAAGCTTCCATATAAGAAAATGTCTGTCGAGAACTCAATGCAAGTTTCTATTTTTTTTACTTGCGATCAGCATTATAGCTCAAAACATCTTATTCTCTATTGGTTTGTTTCTGTGAAATCTTTTCAGCTCTTTTTTTTTTTTGTGTTTGAATTTAGTTTGCTTTAAACAATATCCATAATCAGATACTCGTTTATTTATGCCTCTAAGTAAAATGATGTTTTGATTTCAATATTATGTTTGGAATAGTAATAAGAAATTAGAGTGAAATTTATAATTTTATGCTATTATTTGTCCATTATGTCTTCTTATAAACAAGGTATAAAAAATCACTCAGTTTTCGTTTGTATTTACGAACCAAACATTTTCATTTTTGTCATTGAATGCATCAATAATTCTCTTGTATTCCAAAGTAATTGCTAACTAATTGAAAAATATGCAAGAAAGCATAGCATAATCCATAGTAATGGTTCATCAACTAGATTTTGGATATATATTACAGATATCATCAACTAAAAATATGATGTCTGTCGTATACACTTGATTTGTCGGAAGTGACAGCCACTATATTTGTGTCATTAAATGAATCATAATGATATTATATTGTAAATTTTTTAAAAAATATATATATAAAAAAATCTAAATATTGTTAATATGATAATTTAATATAAAAAATTAAAAATTATATATTGATTAATCTGGTTGACTTGATAGATTTAAAGAATATTTTTTTAAAATACTAAAATCATAATGTATTAAATCAATTTGAATTAACTCAAATTAACCTATCAAATCTATTATCTAGATCAAGAAACTTTAAAAATCTATAAAAACAAATAAAAAATAACTATTTTACTTAAAAATAAAATATTTGTTAAATTTAATTCTTAATCAACTAAATAATGAAGGATAATATTAAAAATAAAATTCAACTAAAAAAATAAACTAATTTCTGAAACTCAATTCCACATCAATTCAATGTTGAAAAAAAAATCATCTGAGTCAACCAACCAAACTGATGATCCAGATCATGAGATCAAATAACTTTATAGTATACAAATCAAAATAAATTATGAAATCTAATTTTTAATTAATATAATATTAAATAATAAAATTAAAAAAATCAATGAAAAAAAACAAGAAAACCAAAGTCAATTGGCTTAATACACGAATCAAGAAATTTTTTTTATAAAACTCAATTCTTAATCAACTCAATATTAAAAAATTAAATTAAAATTAATATATGAGTAAACCAAAACAAATTTGAAAACTACAAAAAATACACAGTTCAAAAAAACATATAGAAACACGAATAAGAAAAAATAAGTTTATTCATTAATGATATATATACATTGAATGATAAAACTGCAAAACAATAACAACAACAACAACAACAACAATAATATCTAAAGAAAAAAAAAAGAAAATCAAGTGAACTTTTTTAACTTGAACAAAAATCTTAAACAAATAACCTCTTAAATTATAAACATGTGCTTAATTAATAAGCTCAATTCCTATCTAATTTAATATTAATTAGTTAAATTAAATTCAATAAAAAAACAACAATTAAAAAGATTCAAGAAAACTCTGGTCATTTTTAAAATGAGTAGAAAAATACAGAGAAAAATAATAAAAATAATTTAAAAAATTTATCTCAAATAAAATAAATAGCAATATTAAAATAGAATTAAATTTAAAAAGAAAAAGAAGGTATTAAATAAAAAATTCTAACCTCATAAACTGTTTTAAAAAAAACTATTTCAAATATTAAAGGAAAGGCCAAAAAAAAATGTAACTTTAAATAATTAGTCAAGATATATAACAAAAAATGATAAACAAAAAGATCTAAAATGATTAGGTTATTATCAAGTCCAACCAAAAATTCTATAAAAAAAAGCTAAAAAAAGCTCAGTCTTCTTGAATTTTTAAAGAGTTGGAGCAAAAATCTAGATGAGAAAAAAAAATAGTTGTTATAACCATTATAAATCTTTGAACACTTATTATATCATCGAGTCAAGGGAGTTCATATATTTCAAAAATCACACCAAAAGACGGTTATTGGTGGTCGGACTGCCTAGCATATGTTGTTTGAATAACGTAGTGTTGTTTACATATTATTTTTATGAGCCAACAAATTTTTAAAAAATAATATTTTTAAAAATATAAATTATCATTATGTCCTTATACAACCTATAAATTTATAATAAAAATAGTATAGAACAACTAAAATTCTCTTATGAGATAGCTATTTTTTCTTTGATTTGTTCCCCTTTTCTGGTTCCAGAGATATTGGGCAAGTACGTATGCCACGACGACTAATCTTTGTAGCTGCGTGAACATGTCGCTGTCAGGGACCCCATATGTTTGCAATAATGCTCGGCTGGTCTCGACTTTCGTGTCTATTATTGATCGTGTGCGCAAGCCGAGCCTGCATTGTGTGGTCAGTAAAGTAGATGGAGTGTCGTTTTTGGAGTCGTAATGAATAATTAATGGAGGGAGGAGGCCACACTGCGGTGGAACCTTTGCTGCATTACTGGTGACCCGACTGGGGCCTCATTTGGTCACTTTCTGGTGTATCGTGCCTCTCTGTAGGGCAGCTACATTCCTGGCTTGGATCCTTTCACCACCATGCGATATAAAGTTTGTTAAGATCTCATCATGACCATAGGTTTTTATAGTTAAATAAATCACACAAATTTCTGGATGGTTTTTCTATTTATAATTGATAAATTTTAAAATTTTAAAATGATATTTAAAATTAATAAATTCATATTATTTTATAATAGCATTAAAGCTATCGAGTTGGTTTTATTTATTTATATAACACAATTCATAAATATAATTCATAAATACATTATTGTACAGAAAATCAATATCATGAATAAATACAATTTATAAAGTCTTGTATTAAGAGATTGAATTTTAATCAGAATTGTTTTTTACCCCTTCAATCTTTTATAAAAACTTATTTAGTTAAAATATTATTTACATGATATTATTTTTATATATATTATAGTTTGTAAGTAAAATTATGATAAATGAATAAATCACAATAAATAAAATATAGCTCCACAAAATAATCTAAGGAAAAAAAATTACTTATGGGATTTTTTTATTTCTTTCAATGAAAATGAAATTAATATTCCTTAAAATTCTTTTTATGGGTTTCTTAGGTCATTTTATAATAATTATTACATTTTTTTCAATCACTTTTTAAAAAATAAGATATCATCTTTTTTTAAAACAAATAAATTACTTTTAAGATCATCATAGGTTTTTATTTAAAAAATACTGCATAGAATAAAAACAAATGCTTTGGTTCAAATAACGAGATTTATTGGTAAAAAAATATGAAGTTTAAGTTGAAGAAATATATTTTTTTAATTTTATTTGTTATTTTTTCTGTAAATATCTATTTTTATAATTGTTATATTAAATAAAAAAATAAACTTAAAAAACCAAGGTTATTAAACTAGGTTTGAGCTATGACTTAAGTCTCAGGTTAGATGAGTTAACCTAATTTAACTAGTTTAGCTCAAAACATCGTCATTTTAATATTTTTTTTATATACAAAAAATAAACATTATTTTATTTCTTTTTAAATCAAAATAGGTTTTGGCCAAATCATCATGTTAATATTACACTAAGTCAAGTCTCACCTAATTTATTTAAAAACTCAACTTAGTCAAGAGTTCAAGTTCACGACTCATTATTGACCCGACATATATAATTATATAATTAGTATTTAAAAGTATATTCTTATTAAGACTTTATATCATCATATTGTATTTAAAGTATCATTAAATTTCCTAACTTAAGCATGCTTTATAATAACATGTCTAATAATATAATATACATTTAATTTATAGTAAATGTTCATTTTAAATATAAACATATCTCACAATTCAAAGAATTGATTGATGTAATTAACTATAAAAAGTGAAAAGAAAAAAAAGAGGGTTAAATTTAAAAAAAGAAGAAGTTATAGATCTTGGATTTTAGTTTGGTTTATATGGTTAGAAAGCTAAGACATATGCCTAAAATATTTATAAGAATCCAAGATTTAATTATGCTGTATAAAGTTCAAATCCGTTCTGTAATCCAAACACTATTCAATGTTCAACCCGTATCTCGAGTTTTAAAAGTTCAAATGCATCGATTTTTGTTGTTGGAAAACTGAAATAATTTTCTAGAACTTTTATAAAGACTATTTATTTAAATTCTGATGTTATCAATAATGTTTTATTTAGACAAGAAGATAAGAATTTTCATAAAATTAAGAGGTGGTCACCCACTCAACAATTAATTATCATATCACTAATTTTAAATTTTAGCTTATAAAAGAAGACATTTACCATTTATTTAGGCATCTTGGTTTTCAAATCAATATCATGGTCTTGTTCTTTTTCTTTATATTTTTATAATGCTTCAATTTTAATTTTACTAATCTTTTATTTATACCTTTTATTTTCTTTACTATACTTATATAATTATGTTCTTATTTTCTTTATTTATGTTTCTCTTATTCATAATATTCAATTAAGTTTATTATGTCAAGGTGAAAAAGTTTTACTAATATTGTTAAGAGAAGTGATTAGTACTGAAAACTGCATTTTTATCAAGGTTTCATATCATCATTTTGCACTTGAAGTATCAATAATTTCTTAACTAAAGCATGTTTTATAATAACAAGTTTGATACTATAAGATACCTTTAATTTATGGTAAATATTCATTTTAAATGCAAGCATATCACATAAATAAAAGAATTGATTGATAAGTTGAAGTACTTAAATTAAAAGGATAAAGAGATGGTGAAGTATAGAAAATAGATTTTGATTTAGTCCAAACTTGAACACTATTCGGTAATTGGATCATAACTTGAGCTGCAGAACTTGGATTTAGATCTGCTTTATATAGATGAAAAGCTAAAACATAGGTCTAAAACCTTCATGAGAAAGACAAAACTCAATTATACTCTTTGGAAGTCCAAATCTCAGCAATAATATAAAAGTTTGAATTTATCATATAGCCCAGACATATCTAGTGTTCAGCCTATATCTTAAGTTTTAGAAGTCAAAATAATCTTAATTGTTTTTTCTAGAAAGCTAAGATAATATTCTAGAACTTTCATGATTTACATTTATTCGAATTTGAACGTTAGCAATGATGTTTTTAACAGATATAAAGATAAAAATTATCATCAAATCAAGATATGGCCACCCATTCAACAATTAGTTATCAAATCAATAGTTTCAAATTTTAGCCTATAAAAAGAGGCATTTGTCATGTATTTAGATGTTTTGGTTTTAAATCTAGATCATGCTCTTGTTCTCTCTTTATTGTAATCCTTAAGTTTTACTTATATTAATATTTTGTTTATACTTCTCATTTCCTTTCCTTTATTTAGTTTACTTTTATCTTATTTATGTTTTTTTTTATTATATTTAGTTAAGTTTATTATGTCAAGATAAAAATGTTACATTAATGGTGTAAGAATAAATATAGTGTAAACTTAATATGGACTTTAATGTTTGATATTAACATGTTTTGCATTTATTATCTTGTTCACTTTTAATACTTTACTTGTTAAATGGTTAGTCTATATTTGTGTTGTATATCACTTGATACAATAAATAATTGACACTTTCATAGCCCAACTGTAAGGTATAACTTACACTTATGCTATAAAAGGAACTTAATTTGTTGTTAATATAAGTTATAATCATGAATATCTAATATTATTCATAAGTATTAACATTATTCGAATAAAATAACTAATATAATCATATTAACAACTTATAATTTGATTGAAACTTTTTTTGTGTGTGGTTTCCGATTGAGTAATAAAATGAGTTTATATTATACTTGTTTAAAATACCATTAGTGGATCCTCTAACATTGACATTTATTTCTATCATTGTTCGATCCTCGTATTGATCTTTTATCTCAAAGTTCTTATCAACAACTTCTTCTTCTTCTTCGTTTTCTTTATTACTATTAGTACTACTACTACTGTTATTATTGTTATTGTTATTGTTGTTGTAGTAGTATTATTGTTGTTTATAATTTATACAATTAACTTCCTTATCATTTGACCCTAATCTTGTAGGGTTATTTAGTCCTTCGACACTCCTACACTTGGAAAAAGATATCGATCTTTTGGTCGTGTCAAGTTTTTGGTGTCGTTGCCAGGAAGGTAAATTCTTGTACAAATTATAGTATTTATTTCATTTTTTCTTTTATTATATCTAACTTTGTTCCTTTTATTCTGTTTCGTTTTCTTTTATTTTCTTTTTTCTTTTTATTTTATTCATATATGTGCATGAAAGTGCAGTCACGCATATTAAGTGGTAGACTTTGTAGGGTATCCTTATCATTTTCAAAAAATATGATCGAAAAAGATAATTAGTCGCTTCATAATGAGAATAATGAGAATAATTGTGTTAGAACACAGAGACCACATGAATCCTACATGAACAAGTGTATCATCACGCATAGTATTTCCCCCCTGATGCATCTCATTTTAATTTTAAGTTAGACATTATTTACTTTCTTTTCATAACTTAGATTTAAAAAATTCATACTTAATTTTAAGGGAATTTGATGAAGTCTGTAACACCTATAATAACTCAAATTATAGCATAAATACCATTAGATTAAAGCTTTTTTTTATTAATAGATAAAGCAAAAACATGGTTACAAAATTTAAGACCAAGATCCATTCGTGCTTGGGATGAAATACAATAATAGTTTTTAAAGAAGTTTTTTTCTTTTCACAGAATAAACTCTTTCAAAAGACAAATCACTATTTTTACTCAAAAATTAGGAGAAATATTTTATCAATGTTTGGATAGACACCGAGACTTGCTTAATACTTGCCTTCATCATGGTTTTGAAATATGGAGAATGATTTCATATTTTTATGAAGGGTTAACATCTAAAGATAGACAAATGGTGAAATTAATGTGTAATAAAACTTTCAAAGATAAAGATTCTAATAAGAGAATGAATTACGTAGACTTGTTAACTAAAAATGCTCAAAATTAGGACACTACAGGTATTTATAAGACATCGAGTAAAACTCAATCTCATACATCTAGTGGAGATATGTGTAACTTTAGGGGAAATCATGACCTCAAAACCAAGTTTATATCTTTAGTTAGAAAAGTTGAGGCACTAGAATTAAAAAAGAGTGATCAATTAAAATCTGTTTAAAATATTGGGTGTCAAATCTGTGAAACCAATGAACACTCAACCAATAATTATCCAACCTTGCCTTCGTTTAGGGAATGCCTCCTTGAACAAGTCTATGTTTTAAATAGTTTTTAAAGGTCTAATCATAACTCATACTCGCAAACATACAACGTTGATTGGAGAAATCATTCAAATTTCTTTTAAATACATTATAATTTTTAAAATTCTCATATATATGCATCTCTTTATGCTCTATTTCTTAAAAGAAATCTTGAGAAAATACTGCATGTATTCATTGAAAAATAATAAATAATTAATACTTAACTTATTCAAAGTATGATGAATTTTAAAGATATTTTTATAAAATTAATATTTACTTTTAATTTATATATAAAAAAGATTTATATCTTAACCCTAATAAAATTTAACTTTTATTTTATTTTTAAAAATTATATAAGATTCCACGGAGAAAAAGATGGTATTTCCTTTTCTCGGTGTAAGCTTCCATCCATCGGTGATTTGATGGCATGCACAGATTTCACATGGAATAAATATAATTTGGCTTGCACAGAGTTCACATGGAATATAATTCGGCTTTGGGGTCCGTGGATAGACAAGGGCTGAGACTGTCCCCATTTTGAAATCAACAAGGGCTTAGACTGTCCCCATTTTAAAGATGAATTAACTGGGGAAGGTTCATATATCATTGAATGCCCACCCAATATCGGTGCATTATTGCAGCCTAGATCTGCACATTTTTCATTAATTTTAATTTTTTCCTATGACCATGACTTGTAAAAAAAAAAACTGAGAAAAATATTTATTTTATTTATTTTTCAGCTCCTGAGGTTAGACTGGGGAAAGAGAAACTCATTGGAAACAAGATACTTGTTAGGTTGTCACAATCTAAATAATTACAGGAAGGATCTTTGTGTCAGTATTTTGTTTCCCTTCTTCTCTGTTTAAAAAAAAAAACATTCAATTTGGTTTGTATCCAGTATATTCTTATTTTAATATTAAAAAAATATTATTTTAATTTTTTTAAATCAAACAATGTTTTTTATTAATCATTCATATTATTTTTAAATTTATCTAGTTAACTAGATTAGGTAGAAACAATTGTCATATAATTTTATTTTAAATCAGAAATTAATCCACTAAGTAAAATCTATTAATGATATTAAATAATTATTTACCATCTAAATATTTTTTTGTTATGTTTTTAAAAAATAGCATAGCACTTCCTTAAAACTAGTAATAGTCTAATAATATTAGATTTTGGTTCATATTTGTAATAAAAATCGATTACGAATGTACCTAAATATCTAAATATGAATGTTGAGCTCGGGATCTTGAAACAAAAGAGAAACAAAAGAGGCTGCCAAAGCACTGCAAACAATAACTAAAATGTACTGAGAGAAATCAAAGAGATTCATGTACGTGGGCTTGACTAAGCCTCACATGCTGGGCATTATTTTCCCTGTCGTCGTTATTGGACGGAAGTTCTTAGTAACCTCGGATTATTAGCTACAGCCTATAGCCCGTGGCACTAGAAGTAATATATAAATTACTGTGTATTATTATTATAAAATTATTATTTTACCCTTCACTTCACAACTTAGGAAGCTTTGATTAGGAATAAAATCATTTTCTCGACGTAATAAGTTGGTCATTGTGAAATTCAGTGAGGGCATATTGGTCCATGCATTTTTAGCTCGGTATAATGACTGTATTACTAGCAAAATTTTAATAAACTTCTTCCATTGGTTGGCCTTCTGACTTTTCCCTTTGATTTGCAGAATATAAATATTGATTTGCTCTCACAACCGAAATTTGTTTTAACTTTGATTAATGAGCATTCTTCGTTTTTATCGTAGGTTTTTTGTTAGAAGCATGGTGCACCGAGGCCATTTTCGTCTTTTGATAAAATATAATATCGTTAAAAGCGAAGGTGTTGGGCGATCTAGGTTCACGCATGCTATACATGCCATTTAAGCAGTGCGTGTCATGGCATCCAGACTGTCCTTTTACGGTGTGGATGAGTGCATCGTCATGTCTTTTTCAAGCCATGTGTCGGTAGTGGTTGGCTGATTTGTTGATCATAATCTTTTTTGTCTTTCCACTCTTTTTCCTTGTAAATGACAGGTAGATGGTCTTTGTTATGGATTTTTAAATTTTATTTTTTATTAAAAAAATTATTAGTTTTTAATTGTATTCTTCAGTTTAAATTTATGATGAATTGTTTTTTATAATTTAATTCTTGTTTTTTTAAAATATTTTTTGTTAAAGTTAATTTGCTTTTCAATTTAATCCTTTAATTTATTTTTTATTTCAAGTTTTATTTTTATTTTTTTAATTAATATTTTTTTATTTTATAACATACTGTATTATTAATTTTTTTCTGATTTCATTTTTCATTATTTTATCAGTTAGAAATTAAGTTTTATAATTTTTTTTATATATGATGTTTTCAATTTAATAATCTAGATAATAAATTTGAAAGGTTAATATGATTAATATTATTTTTTTGTTTTTTATTTTATCATTTAATATTAGTTTTTAATTTTAATTTTTCCTGTTTTTATTATCATTTGATTTAATAAAAAATAATTTTAATAATTAAATCTATTAAATATAATAAAATTAAATATCTTAATTTATATTTAGTTTTTTTTTTCTTTCAGTTTTGTTGTTAATTGTTGTTGATGACTTTGTTTTTCATTTATTTATACAGATTATTCTTGATTTATGTACAAAATATATAGGAAAGCTTGCGTATTCAATTTTATTTTGAATAGAAAATTTTTTCCCAGCATGTAGTGAATCACAAGTTAAATAAATATTAATTTAAATATAACACGTGGGCATTTGATCCATGCGATAGAAAAACAAACGGAGGATGACCGATATGTCAAGCCAAGACCAAGGCTGTGGACTTTAGACATTTCACTCTTTGTTCCGACGACAAACTTGAATTTGCCTGACGAAAGCTAATTAATTAATGTTTCTGTTCTTACATACATTATAGATCGTCGTATTATAAAGTGAATTAATGATTAAACATCTCAAGAAAAAAAAAGATTGAAATCATGTTAATATTTAATCCTTCACTTCCAAAAGCATTTGAATGCAAGATCTCTTATTTTATGTTTTCTTAACGACAAATTTTTGCTTCAATTTAATTTTCTCACGCCAAGATCATGCATTGATCATCTTTTCGATTTGATAAATAAAGATAATAAAAAAAATTGGAATAATCTCCAAATTGGAACCCCGTGTTCAAATCTTAAAGAAACCATTATTATCTCTTGGTTCGAAAGGGAAATTCGGGTTTAATTTGTGATTTGAGAGCTAATAAATGTCATAATCAATATCATGCATAAGTACAAAAATGCAAGGTGAAACAATCTTTGAATGCTTGAAATTCATGAATCTAAGGTTTACATGCATGAATTCTCTACCTTAGCTATCATTCTATGGATTTCCATCATCAATGACTTCATGTCACAAGATTTCAAATAGCTAGCAAGTTGCCATATATATATATATATATACATCTACACACACACACACGTCAAGAAAGTGGTAGTTGTCGAGCTCCGAAGCCCACCTAGGAAATCGTATTGACCAAACGATGACGTGGGGGGTTAATTAGCCTAGACTATACTTAATTGAATTAGTAATCAGGCAGCTCATGCAGTTCAAACATCATTCTTTCAGAGGGACGTCATCGTATGGAAGTGAAAGAACCAATCTAGGTTAACTTAAATACTAAATGTTTCTTTAGTTCTGTCATTGATAAAATCCTTCGGAGTAAATATGAATAAAATGTTGACGAGTACAAGATTCTCTTTTTTAAAAACACCACATTGCTGGGAAATCAAGAAAAAAGAATTCCAATAGCACAAATAAACTTGAGCCCTAAAACTAGTCAAACTCTTAAAAGACGGCTAAAAAAATTAACACGCAAGCTCAATTAATAGTTAGCCATTCCCGCGGATGCAGAACATCGCCGAGTAAGACAAAGCACCATCTAAGAAGGAACTTGCCAGATTGGATTGCCTCGTCAGGGCTAGTCTGGCTTACAAGGGGGTACAAGACTTCATGTTACATGACTGTATAGAAATCCAAAAGTTTTGGGAAAATATTATATTTTGACTCAATCAATAATGTGAATCATAGTCTTATGAACGAACAGCTAATTAATAGAAATAACAGTTCCATTAAACAATTTTTTTTAATCAACACCGTTTATATTAAAGAACCTTCAATGAACATAACAATGCCATCATTGTACAGAGTGTCGAAATGGCAATTATATTGTGCACTGACCACTTTTTCTATTATTATTATTTTAGTCCTTAAAATTTATGTTTTTTTCTTTCATTTTCTATCTATGTTTCTCTAGTTTTTTAATGTTTTGATTCAAAATTTTATTTTATTTATATTTAATTCGTTTAGTTTGAGAGGAAAAAAAAATGATCAGGGAATGAAAGATGAGAGAATAAGTAGTTTAAATTCATTTAAGTTAAATGATTTTAAAATATATTTATGCTATTATTGTATTACATATTGTTTACTTTTTACCTATTTTTTTTATAATATTAGCAAGCACTCATTTTATACAACCCTTCAAGAGTTTTTCTAATTTTTTTCTTAAATTTTATCCATTGTCTTTCCTCCACGTGACCTTCAAAAAACTATTACAAGAAATCCCCCCAGTGGTGCGTTGTTCTTATATGATTTTTAATATGCTTCTTCGAAATTATCAAAACATTGTTTTCTATGATAAAAAAATTACGGCAGGTTTTACGAAAAAAAAAAAACTTGATAACATCACGAAAAGGTTTTTATAATATAAAATGCTTCAATTATCTATTTTTATTATCAAATAATTAAATAAAAAATAAAAAAATTGCTTAAAAAAAAAAACAAACTTATTAAAATGAGCTCGACCCGGTAAGTAGGACAACGAGGGACAATAATAGTGACCAGATCAGGATTGGGCACTTTGTGAACTCATAGCATAACTGCAAATTTCAACAAATCAAAGAATATCACTCATTTATTCCCACAAACAAGATTTAACTTCGGGTCGTGGGATCATAGCACTGCTATTATGTATTGGGTGAGACCTGAAAATAACACAGTAAGTTTTATCCTTGGATGATCCAAGGATAGAACTCTTTTCCATTCTCCTTGATCATACGATACATGTAGTCTCTCTTTTTTTAGTCAAAATACTTCAATTTAATCTCACAGAACAAATACATAAAATTGTTCTTGTTAAAATTAGGCTTAACATTCCATTCCATTTCATCTTAAGAGAAAATAAAAATAAAAAGAAAAGTCGGCTCCCTCAAGCCTATAATTCATGTTCAAATTGTCATGTAATTCGATGGCACCAATCTTCTCCTCTCATTATTTTAGTTGACCTAGGATAATAAAATAGGCAGTGCCACACCATATATGAACTCACTCGTTGTGGTATATGATTTTTGCTCCTTTTCCAATTATGTTTTTCCTATAAATAGAGAGAGCGGATGATTTTCTCTGGCCATCACGCATATGGAGCAAAGTTTCTTCCGTCTTTTTGCTCTTAATAGACTTTGATTACGCTATTTCCCATACACATATACCTCCCCTGCAATACAGGCAATTTTAGAGCATTTTGCTTGTCTCTCATTTAGTCTCAATCTTTCATACTCAGGCTAGTCTCCCTCGCCAATCTTCTTACACTCGCTACTCACACCCCAGGCTTGACTGCAGGTTAGTTTGTCCCTCTCTCTGTTTTCATTTGACATTCCTGCTTCAATATGTATCTTTTCTTCTCCGTCTTGTGCTTGCTGTGACCCTTTGCCCTCAGTAACATGATTTCATGTTACCTTTTCTGGTGAATGACGGAGGAACCACTGGTTTTTATTCCTGCTTCAGACCCATTGAAAAGCTTTGGTTTTGTTTTCCGGTGTTGTCTTGAACCCCAATCTTTCTTGGCTAGTATCATTTATGCTGTGGAGATTCGGTTATTTGTGTTGCTTTTTCGCTCTTACCTGTGTTATTGTGGAAGCCCTTCTGGTCTATTCTCTTTCTTGTCTTTGTAGGCCACGTTATAATCTATTACTTAATTCTAAACCAATCCAACTCTATCTCAACTCTTCGAGTCTTGTAGTATCATATATTTATTGCCGTCTCCATGAAGTATGTACCCTTTTCCCACTTTGTTTGATCATATACAGAGTTGAGAGGATATCTTAGAGAGAATAGTGAATTTGAGTTTTTGTTTTTCTTAGAAATTATTTTTGAACAATTTCTAAAATCACGAGCAATGCTTAGGATTAAGAGGTACTTGAGAATATAATAATTGTTATTTTTTAAAATGTTTTTTTAATATATGAAAATAGTATTTTTATTTTTTTTTAAAAAGTATTTTAAAAATATTTAGCACATTAAAACTCACTTGAAAACATAAAAAAATTAATTTAAAATATAAAATAAATATTTTTAAAATATAAAAACAAGTTATAAATATCTTTTTCAAGAATATGAATCATTTAAACCCAGGTCGTGCATTCATGGTATTATATATATATATATATATATAGTAATTTCAACCATTTTATTATCTACTAGTGTGGCAAAGAACAAGAAAAGAAATCAGTCAGACTTGGATGCCTTGCAAGTTGCCATCATTTTGGCCTTTTCCCAACCAAAGCTTTCAGCTTTTATATATCTCATACACAGTAGAGTAGATAGCCACGGAAACCTTGCGTCTTTCTTTCTTTATCATGCTGGTCACAATTAATTATAAAATTCGCAAGGGCATAACGATAATTTTTTAAAGATTTTATATTTTTACGAGTAGGAAGAGCACAAGCAGCCAGCCTCAACAAAGAGTTTAGAATGGCCGAATTAGTTAGTATATTCGTGAGTCGATTGCTTAACCAAAAGAACTGGAAAAAAACATATAACAAAGCTGATGAGGTAGCATTCTTAACTTTATATTATATTATATAAAATAAAATAAATAAAAGCATGCATCCGTCGTGGATCCTGAACTATATTTACATTCTGTGGAAACAGATCGGATTCAGCTGTGTCCTCTTCCCATTCAATCTCATTATTGAAAATAAAATAACACCGAAGTTTCTAGCCGAATGATCTTGAACGACCTTCTGTGTGTGCTGTCAGCTGATCTCACCTTGTGACCCCAGCTAATTATGGCAAGGGGACCCCAAATGATTCAGACGGCGAGTAGTTTTTTTTCTGATGTTCGGAAGTGTAATAATTATTTCATCCATTACAGTTTGTTTCTATTTTATCTATCTTTGGTTCATGTTAAAAAAAATTAAAGGGAGAAAAGAGAGAGAGATAGATTTTTCATAATCCTATCATTTTGAATGTGAATAGCCACCATAAAAATGCAAAATTCAACTAAAATTTCCTTGATCATCAAAATTAGTGGGGGAAAACTGGTTTCTACGGGTGGCATGGTGGCACTATATCTGTACCCTCTAATGAAGACAAAGGGTTGTTACCTTCTTGGTTCTTTCCTCCCTTGGCTAGGCTTTTAGATTCACATGCGCTGTTTTTATTTTATTTTTATTTTTTTGTGCTTTGTTTTTGAAAGCTCGATGTATAGCTTTTCATAATTGTGTCACAACAAATTTCTGGTGTTGCATTTTGAATTTGTTTTGCTAGTCTTAACTTGGCTTTCTCTGTCGTCTTTTCCTTTTCCGAATGTTCCTTCTCATGATTTTCCTTCCTCTTTTAATCTATAGTATATAAAATACAAGGAAGGACAGAAGTAGCAAGATAGGCACAGAAGTACAATCCTGCAACAGAAGAAGGAAGATAGGAGAGAAGGAATCATTTTACACATCTTTGATCCTTTGCCAGCGAAGTTTTTGAAACGAAGTTGAAAAGAGAAGATGGGTTTCTGGACACTTTTTGAGGTGGCATCTTTGCCAATCATACAAGTCCTACTTATCAGCTTCCTGGGAGCTTTGATGGCAACTGAGTATTTGAATCTTCTCCCTATGGATGCTAGAAGATCCTTAAATAAGGTAAGAATCAAGATTTTCATTGTTTTTATCAAGGTTGCTCTTTGTTCCCTCTACAACAACGAAAATTCTTTTTCCCAATGTAGCTCGTGTTCATGGTGTTCACACCCTCTCTCATGTTTGCCAGCCTGGCTAAAACTGTTACTCTTGAAGACATTATCTCATGGTAGGCTAACAGAAATTTAAGCTCTTAACTTTTGACATGCTGCCAAAAGGTGTAATCCTGCACCTTGGAACCAATTTGGTGCAATTCTTTTAGCTGGAAAATTGATTCATGCTCTGCTTTGGTTGATCGTTTCCTCAGGTGGTTTATGCCTGTTAACATTGGATTCACATTCTTAATTGGAGGCATTCTTGGATGGATACTTGTTAAAATACTGAGACCAAAGCCTTACCTAGAGGGCCTTGTTATTGCTACATGTTCATCAGGTTAGTTGTGCTTGGACTATTTAACTTGTTGCATTCATGCGCGTAGACTGTTGAAACCCTGATTGTTGTGCACTTTTGGTGCTTGTTAAAATAGGAAACTTGGGAAATCTTCTGCTCATAATTGTCCCTGCAATCTGTAAAGAGGACGGAAGTCCATTTGGTGACAGTAGCATCTGCTCCTCCGTTGGACTCTCATACGCTTCTTTCTCCATGGCGGTAATCTTCGAGTTGAAACTCAACAATGCCATGAGGCCAAGCATTGGGAAATCATATGTTTTCTGTAAAATCTCATTTTGTTTTGGTTTGCCAATGCAGCTAGGAGGTTTCTTCATCTGGACTTATACATTCTATCTAATACGAACGTCGGCTGCAAGATTAAAAGCACTTCAAGCAGTAGTAGAGGTCTCAAAAGCACCCAACAATGATTTAGACGCCAGCCAGGAAACTCACCTGCTAATAAGACAAGATGAAGAAAATGGTGCAATAGTTGTCGCGTCATCCAAGTCTGCTGAAGATACAGAAAGCCATGCTGTTAGTACTTTTACAATAGTCTGTCCTTTTATATTCCTATGCACACACTAATAACTACAGGCCTGATATTTGGACTTCTGAATCTCTCTGGTTTCAGATTGTTTCCCAGGAATCAGAACATGGAAAAGGGAATGTATCATCCTGGACTAAATTAATAGGGTTTCTTCATCAGATTTTAGAGGAGCTCTTGGCACCCCCAACTCTAGCTGCAGTGAGTTTCCTCGACATTTCACCTACTTTTTTTTACTGAGAAAAGC
Source organism: Populus ilicifolia (assembly GCA_015708895.1). Classification (NCBI taxonomy): domain Eukaryota; kingdom Viridiplantae; phylum Streptophyta; class Magnoliopsida; order Malpighiales; family Salicaceae; genus Populus; species Populus ilicifolia. Next base: position 38,197 of record SRLM01001089.1, read on the forward strand.
TAAACACCAGATGGTTAACAAGCTTAATTTTGGCCATCTTCCATCAGATTTTGGGATTCATCTTTGGAGCAACTGCATTTTTGAGAAACCTGATAATTGGTTCAGAAGCTCCTCTAAGAGTGATCCAAGACTCCATCAAATTACTTGGGTATGAATTTCAATCTTTCGACTTACAATTGTTCCGTTTAAGTTCAACAATTTCAGGTATCTAAAAGTGAAAACACTCTGTTGCAGAGATGGAACCATTCCTTGTATAACTCTCATATTGGGAGGCAACCTAACCGAAGGTAAATAAAAATTAAAAAAAATTCAAGTACTCGTTCGAAATTTCCAAACCAACATAAAAGGCAACACATTCTGATAAGCTTCTATAATGTATTCTACATAAAAAGGCTTGCGCGCATCCAAAATCAAATCATGGGTCGTTGTTGGGGTGATTTGTGTCCGATACATCATACTTCCTGCAATTGGTATGTGGGTTGTTAAAGCGGCTGGCCATCTTGGTTTTCTCCCATCAGACCCTCTCTTTCACTATGTTCTGATGATTCAGTATACCCTTCCACCTGCCATGAATATTGGTAATCAATGATATTCAACTGCATTTTATATAATCTGGAGATGCTAGCTTTGGCTGCTAAAATTGCTAATAATCTTCGTATGTGCAGGTACCATGACACAATTGTTTAATGTGGGACAAGAAGAGTGCTCGGTCCTCTTCTTGTGGACATACTTAGTTGCAGCCTTGGCACTTACTGCCTGGTCTACAATTTTCATGTGGATCTTGTCCTGAATAAACCTTCAAAGTAGGATGTAACTGCTACAAGTCAAATAGTGTGAGATTCATCATATATTAAAATGGCCATATATAGGTATATACCACCGATCAAGTGGGATATTTTTGTACCAGCACAAAACAAATATTTCTTGATTATTGGATTGCTTTATCGAAGCTTTTGCTATTTAGTTTATTTATGTGTCGTCGTTGCATTTTTCAAGTTCTTGTAAACACGAACATAGTCATAAAAAAAAACGGAACAGGCCCAGGATGTTGCTATTCTGGGCGGTGCATCTTCATGTACAAGAAATAATTCCGGGTTACCTGTATTTATAGGAAATCAAATTTTCACAGTCCGATGTACCTCAACTGGCATTAGTATATGTGTGTGTATTAATTGTGTTTTTAGTGCAGTTAAAAAAAAAAGAAGAAGGAAAAACCGATCTCCGAAGGATTTCAAATTTTTACTTACAGCCAAGCAGGAATGAACTGTTTTATGACATCAGATATTAAAATGTCCTTGATTTGAAACAACTTGTTTCATAATTTAAATGCTTGCTGCAGTATCTAGATAACATTATCCAACCACCATCGGCTATGGCAACGAAGTCTAGACCTGCAAGCTCACCATCTTCTCTGAAACCCACATCAAGAAAGGCTGTCTTGGTAGCTACACTCGTTTTCCAACCTGACTCTTTCGAACCAGCTCACTTGCCGATCCACGAGCTTTGAAGAAGAATGATCACATGCTTCAAGGATCAGAGCTTGTGGGTTTCAAGCAGTTGATTGGACCAGAAGATATTGCATATGATAGCAATTCGGGTGTTATTTACACCTCTTGCGCTGATGGGTGGGTTAAACGAGTCACGATTAATGACTCAGTTGCTGACAATATCGTGGAGAACTGGGTTAACACTGGAGGCTGGCCTCTCGGACTCGACCTTGGACGCGGTAATGAAGTTATTGTAGGCGATGCTTGCAAGTTTGGTAACGTTAAGTAATCAACTTAATGTTCCATAACAAGACATAAACTAATACGCCTAGCATTTTAAATGTTTAATTTACTTTCGAATTACTGCTTGGCTTCTGTTTTTTTTCTTTGAACCTTTTTTTTTTCATAACCATATTCTTGTGTTTGTCAATTATGTCCTTCAGCAGCTGGTTGGGATGCAATTTAGGTTTGGTATTTATTTTGATTTAAATGCCTTGACATAAGATTCTTCGGTAACACTAGAAATTCCAGCTTTCAGTTGAAACTAGATTTTATGCAAAATGGTTAGAATTTCTCGTTTTCTAATTAATTAAAACTAAAGGGACTAGAATTAAAATAGCCGGGAAAAGCCCTTCTTTTTTCTAGAGAAAAGAAAAAAAAATCACTGAGGCACTTCAAGATTTCTTCTTGATGATACTTTAATGATATAAATCTGATAATATAAAAATAATTAATTTAAAAAAAAATATTATCACACGCGTTACCAAACCATAATAATTTAAATTACATGCTAGTGTATTTATACCATACACCAACCCTTTTTTTTTAATTTTTTAATTAATAATAATTCTTCAATTCAATCCTAAATTTCATTTTATCCTAATCCAATTAATTTTTTTTATTTATTTTGTCTCTAATTCTCTAATAGCTTATTAATTTAATCTTGGATTTCATCTTGTCAAATGAAGGACGGCTTAAATGGAAGAAAAGTTAAGAAAGGGTAAAGAAGGTGATGATTAGCCAACCGAATGAGCACAATGTGATTATGCATATGACCCGATTCGTGAATTTTACCTCAAAATTAAACACAGATTACAATGTTTACAATGAAGCTAAGATTTACAAAAAAATTTTTACTATAATTATTTTTATTTTATTTTTAAAATCATTTTTATTTAATTAAAATAAAATCCATAAAAATAAATTAAATACAAGCTTATGGGCTTCCAAGCATTTATTAAAAATAAATACCTGTAAAAATCAAGTATAAAAAATTTATTTGAGAATACTATAATCTCTTACAAAAAATCAAAATAAATATGATGATTAATTTAAGATTAATAAAATATTAAGAGATTAAATTAGAAAAAAAAAGTAGAATAAAAATAAAAACTTGAGACTTAAATCATATAAATGACGTATACGTCATCCTCCACATGCATATAATTGATTATTTTTGCATAAGATGGCTTTATGGTCGATGACGAGGCATCTTCCTGGGAAGTCATCTCCCGCTCGCGTGCACTTGTCGGAAGTACAAATTAGAATTGAATGTACATAATTTTTTAATTGATGAATTGAGTTTTAGAAAGAGGTGTTGTTGTTTTTTAATCGCAGATCTCATCAACGCTCCTGTCAGTTCTGGACAGAAGGCAGATGCGTGGCTCCTTTTTCATTGTTTTTGTGGACGTTAGAAGAGCCCATATAAGAGTTTGACTTGGATCAAATTGGGGGTTGAATTGACAGAAAGAAGGCAGATGCGTGGCTCCTTTTTCATTGTTTTTGTGGACGTTAGAAGAGCCCAGATAAGAGTTTGACTCGGATCAAATTGGGGGTTGACTTGACAGCAAGAAGGCAGATCCGTGGCTCCTTTTTCATTGTTTCTGTGGTCGTTAGAAGAGCCCATATAAGAGTTTGACTCGGATGAAATGGGGGTTGAATTGACAGAATCAACTCAAGTTTTGATCTTTTAAGAGAAAAACTCATGAAATAATGTGGTTTTGGTTAAAAGAAAGAAAGAATCAACCTCCAATAGCAACACCTGCAAGCTCACCATCTTCTCTGAAACCCACATCAAGAAACACCTCATGGCCTTTCTTTACTGTTCTTGTAACGGTTCTATCTCCTGTCTTGGTAGCTACACTCGTTTTCCAACTTGACTCATTCGAACCAGCTCACTTGCCGATCCACGAGCTGACTCAGCCACCATTGAAGGCTTTGAAGAAGAATGATCACATGCTTCAAGGATCAGAGCTTGTGGGTTTCAAGCAGTTGATTGGACCAGAAGATATTGCATATGATAGCAATTCGGGTGTTATTTACACTTCTTGCGCTGATGGGTGGGTTAAACGAGTCACGATTAATGACTCAGCTGCTGACGCTATCGTGGAGAGCTGGGTTAACACTGGAGGTAGGCCTCTCGGACTCGCCCTTGGACACGATAATGAAGTTATTGTAGGCGATGCTTACAAGGTTAGTGAAGTTAACCAGTAAACTTAATGTTTTATTACGTACGCCCCGTTTGTTTGTTTGTTTTTTATTACCATATTTTTTTTTGTTTTTATTTTTATTTTTTCCTTTAGCAATTGCTTGAATTGCAATTTGAGTTTCGTGTTTTGGTTTGATTTACTTGATATAAGGTTCTTTGGTGACATAACACTACAAGATTTCACAGTTTTACCGACAAACAAATTCTATCAATGTGTAATTAGATTTTCATTGGTGATTTTTTTACCGATGTCGTCACCGACGGATTATGTTTGTCGGGTTACCTTTCGTCGGTGATTCAACATTTCATCGCTATATCGGTCAGCAAAATAAAAAAACTATTTGCCAATGATTTTATAAATAGAATTTGCGCGTCAAAAAAAATCTCACTTAAAATATACCGATGGATTTGTATTCGTCAGTGATATCGTGATTTACCGATGCACACTAACTGTCGATAAGGTTCTCGGTGAGTGTATAAAATACTGGCTGAATATATCCATCTATAAATTCATCGGTAAGTGTGGCAACTGCTGTTAAATGCCAACGAAGTAATTCTATCAGTAAGTCAGTCGGTGAGTGTTTAAAATACCAACCAAATGAATCTGTCAATAAAATCCTTGATAATTATTTTTTTCTAATTTTTTTTTAAAAATTATTTAGGATATATAATATAAAACTGTATAAATTAATTGTAATACAAACCAATTATGCAAATAAAATTTATATTAAACAAAAAAAAGTTAAATAATATTCATTACAAACTGAATATGTTTCAAAAAAAATAATGAATGAAGTTTTAAAGTTAAATAATATTTATTACAAATTAATATAAAGGTAAAGCTGGAGTAGAAGGAGGAGATCCTAGAGGAGGCTAGTGGTTATATGATCAAAAGGATTAGATGCACATGTTCTACTATTTGCCATATTCATAACCATTTCACGAAGCTGTTCATAAGCTATTTTTTGTTGTTCATATTCCGCTTTTTGTTGTGCTTAAGACGCTTTAAGTTGCACGTTCTTTGCTAATAGGTGGTCGTATTTCTCGATGAGTTAAGTCATGTGTTGCTGCAAGGCCTTAATCTCCTTAGATTTGGAGCTCGATATTGATTGGGAGCTCTCAACAGTTGAAACACTATGGATCGATTGCAAGTTGTCAGCTATAGTGTTGGAGAGCTTGTAAAATTTATTTTTATCGGGTCCACCTAATGAGCCAACCTCTATCCACAAATTTGGATCGAATTTTGGATAGTTCAAAATATCATCCTTGTACCTCTCTCTCAATCGATTATCATAGGTCTCTTGAAAATAAAAAAATAAAAAAGAATTATCATATTCAATTCAATAAACATAATAACTTACAAAATAAAATGGTTAAATAAACATATCACGAAATGTTGAGCACGGTTATCAACGAATTGTTGCACCCCCTTCTGGCAGTCTTGACTCTGCACGTGCGTCTTCACAAACAGCTCTATCGGGCTCGGCTCACGTCCAAGAGACATAGCCTATAATGAAAAAAAATATATTAACAACAACTAAATTTAACGATATATTTCATTTAAATTAATCTTACCATCCGTTTCGCATGTGCAGCAAATGAAACGGAGCCGCTAGTGTGCGTTGTTACCTCGCCATGAATTGGCCAATTCCGGTTGCCAGCACCGGACCGTGAGCATTGTGTTAACCGCTCAGACGTCACGTGCTCAATATAGTACAACCATATATCTTCTAGGATGTATATCGGTTTGAAATCCCTCCAAACCGCAACATTGTTCCACCCTTAGAAACCCCTATCCCTCACAGCTTTTTTTGCTTTTTATTTGTGTTTCTTACCAAAAATCACGCATCCTACTTCACGCAACCAAAAATTACATTTTGAAATATAATTTTTTGTCTAAAAAAAATCTTGTATTGTTTTCGATCTTACCTAGTTATTGCATGATTTTTCCACACCCTTCTCACAACAGTGTTATGTTCACTGTCCCAACAGAATTTATACTGTGTATAAATAAACAAGTTTAAATAAAAATAATAATTTATTTATAATTATATTAATAAGTTAAAAATTATAAATTAATATCAACCTCAAACCTGTTAAATCATACATTGATTTGAGGCATCCATTCAGGATGTTTGGATATCTCACTCCATTGAAACAATGAAATCTTTATCGACGATTTAAAAGCCGCTGATATTACTCCGGTGGTTTCAATGTTTGTGAACCTGAAAATAAATGAAATAAATTCAATAGTGATTATTTCATAAATTATACTGTAATTTAAAAAAGAAAACTAAAACCTTAACAAACTTATATTGAAAGGTCATCCTTTCATTATGCCTCGTACTGGTGGGTAAATTGATTCCACTGCGAAGGCACACCGTCTCTACGTTATGAAGTAGTGCTAGAAGAGGCAGCATCAGTTGACAACGCAAGTGGTGCAAGTGCCTCTTTTTGAAAGGCACCTAAGGAAACATCATCATCGCTACTAGACAAACTAGCTACGACCATACGTGAGCTACCAACTTTGGTTTTTGTCTTATGTATCTACATAATTTTATATAAATAATTATATAATTAAATTCAAATGTTAAAAAAATTCAATAGCACCTCCCTTATACTAGATATTACCCAAATCCACAAACTTGCACATATTAATAATAGCCACAACCAATTTACCCAATCTATACTAATTATTCCAACATATTCAATTCCTAATCCTAAGGTAAATTCAACATTAAAAATTATAATTCAAAAACTTATTCAATAATTATACCAATACAACCAAATAATAAATTAAAAAAAAAACTCTAGAATAACAATAAAAATAAATGGAAACAATTAAACCTAAATCATGTAATAATAAAGTAAAATTAATAATTATTCCAACATATTCAATCACTAATCCTACGATAAATTAAACATTAAGAATTACAATTCAATAAATTATTCAATAATTATACGAATACAACAAAACAATAAATTAAAAAAACCAATAAATTCAATTCTATGGTAAATTCAACATTAACAATAAATATTCAACAAATTAACTAATAATAATTATGCCAAAACAATAATAAAATATATTTAAAATATTTTTTAAAAAAAAACTATAGACTTTAGCAATAAGTTATGCAAAAAAAAAACTATAGATTTTATCTACATTACAAAAAATACACCAAAACAAAAAAAAATAGCAAAAAAAAAACCCATTAAAGTAAAATGAAAAAGAAGAAATACTAACCTTTTAAATTGATAGAGATTCACGACAAAAAATGCTTAAGATCGCCAGTGAAGAACGGAGAGCAGCACTGAGAGGAAAAGAATGGTGAAAAACTGAGGAGAAGAAAAAATGAACTGAAGAGGTGGTCAGGGGACACTTATATGCTAGTTTTACTGATGGATTCACCGATAGATGCAAAATTAATTATTATTTTAATTTATTTCATCAATGAGGTGTTAAAAATCCATCGGTAAATTTTGAATTTCGCTAATAAATTTTTTAATGTCCCTCTATATTTTTTGTGGTTCGTCGGTAAATCTGTCGGCAATATGACATGGTCAAAGATGCATTTAATGCATAATGCTTTGAAATGCGCGCGGTCCATCTATAAGTTTATCGGTAAAATTGATTCACCGCCAACGTGCCGATGGATATAAATCTGTCGGTGTTGCTGTCGGTGATGTGGTGGTATTTCAAGTAATTATTTTTGAACTTTCTGTAAAATGTCGATGAACTTAATGTCATTGGTGATGTGGTGGCATTTTAAGTAATTATTTTTGAACTCTATATGAGATGCCGACGGACTTAAGGTCATTGGTGTTGCCATTCGGTGATGTGGTGACATTTCAAGTAATTATTTTCAAACTCTTTGTGAGATGCTGACAGACTTAATGTTGTCGGTAATGTGGTTACATTTCAAGTAATTATTTCATGTTACAAAATATATCATCCATGATCAATAATTATTTCAAGTAATTATTTTGTAATTATGGCATTTCAACTAATAAATATTTTATGTTTCAAAATATATCATCCATTATCTAAATTACATGAAAAAAAGGGTTTTATATAGGGCTTTATTTTGGTAGTTAGTCAGAATTTTCTTCTTCATCGTCATTAATTGAATTGTCATCATTTTCATTGCAATTTTCAATATGAATATCATCTTCTTCATCAACAATTGCTTGTCTGCTAGAGTTTAAAATAAAATTCAACTCCTCTACATCAACATCAACATCAACAAGACTATCATTGAAAATATAAAAATTTGAATTTTCTTCCAATTCAATTGAAGGAGCAACTCGATATGGTTCAACCACCTCACTAACTTGAAAAACTTCATCTCACACTTATGTGTTCGTTCTCATCTTGAACAACCTTGACACGACCCTAGGGTTTTGTTTTTAACACGAATAACCAATCTACTCTTGATCGATCCTTTTTAAATAAAAGAGTGTATATGTATTAAACTTATTAACATTGCTTTGCGAAAATAAAGACATCGTTTATGTTACGGAGTCTACCTTTTGAGTTGATTTCAACCAGACCATAGTGTGGATCAACTCTGATTTCTTTATCAGTCATCTCATACTAATAGCATTCAAATAAAAACACTCTATTTCGCTTGTTATGATATTGTAGTTAGACGACATCTCTAATCTACCATAGTAGTCAACTTCTAACTCATTACTAATAGATCCCTTAACACAAACACCGTTGTTGTATGTCTTTCTTCCTTGCTTATATTTTTCAACATGGAAAACATATTCATTGATAAAATATATGTTGTAGCACTTACATTTTCTTTCAACCCTAAACATAGTAAAGACAATGACTTAGGTGTACTCCTTCCTATTTGATAAATCTTGTATATAATGTACATCAATAAACAGTAAATGAACGAGAATCTCATAATGACATGCATACGTACAATAATTTTACAAGTTAGAATGAGTTTGTGATAGTGCTTACATGTGTTCTGAACCACGTTACAAACTGCTCATCTTGTAATTGAAAGATCTAAGATTCGGTCATCTGTAAGTTATTAAAGAGCAAATATTATCAATGTTACCTGCAAATGATAATGAATATATGATATTAAAATATATAATTAACAATATATTATTAATAAAGTTTAATTAGTATAAACTTACTGAATAAAAGGTCTCAACTCATCACAATTAAATAGAACATGGTTGTGTGCTTGTTTGAACTCTATTTTCGAAAAATATCTTCTTTTTATGGTATTTTTAGGTGTGGGTCATCCAATATTGGAGAATATTGACAAGTTCCCACTAAAAAGCACTTCATTGCATCATCATACCGAGGAACGCAATTGATTCTTGTTCTCAAACAAGGATTGAAATAGAACAGGATAAATATTGAGATCTCCTCAACAATATAGGCCTCACATATCGAAGTCTCAACATGCACCTTGTTCTTAACCTTTTTCTTGAGATTAAACAAGTACCTATATTGAAATATTAATCAAGTATTTTCAATTAAGAAAAATATATAAAATACTTTTATATATGAATTGCATTGCAATTGTAATATCTAACCGTTCAAATAGGTACATCCATCTACATTGGACCGGTCCTCTAACTTTTGCCTCGAATGGTAAATGTATAGGAAGACGCTTCATTGAGTTAAAAAATGATGGAGGGAATATCATCTCAAGTTTGCATAGTATTTTGACGATATTCCCTTTAACAACAAATCACGAAAAGCTAATAGGATGAGTGTTTGTATAAATACATGGTAGTTATGACTCTTCATTCAATACAATCTACAGTCCTCTATATTAACTAGCTATGATATATTCAATGCATGTCCATCCGGAAAACACAAACTCTTAAGCCATTTGTAGACTAGCAGTTGTCTGTTTTTCTTTAACACGAAGCTTGCTCTTGGTTTTGCGACCTATAACTAATCATAAACTAACTCTATATTTCTATAGTTACAGTATAAAGTTATATCTAATCTAGCCTTGATGTTGTCCTTTATCTTCCCTTTCACATCTATGACAGTGTTGAAAATGTTCTCAAACATGTTTTTTTTTTATGAGCATGACGTCAAAGTTATGGCAGAGCAGATTGGTCTTCTAATAGGAAAGCTCTTGAAAGATACTTTGCATTACCTAATTATGGGTCAAACCAAAACCAGAAAACTTTTGCTTACCTGATTAAAGGCCAAACATAATGTCACCGTACTTTGAGACAACATCATGCAATTCTTCACTAGAAAGACGCAAGGATACAACATCTTTTTCAACTCTGCCGATAAAGAAATCTTTTTTGTTCTTTCTGTACCCGTGATTAAGTTGCAAGAAGTGACGGTGACAGTTAAAAAAAGAAGCTTTGCCTCCATTCACTAGCGTGAATACCTTGTTGTTTTCCATGCAGTATGGACATGCGAGTTTCTCATGCGTGCTCCAATCAGAAAGCATTCCATAAGCTGAAAAATCATTAACAGTCCATATCAAAGCTGCCCTCATAAGAAAATTTTGTTTCCTCGATATATCATAAGTTAGAGCTCTGGAGGATCACAACTGAGCCAACTCATCAATCAACGATCGAAGACAAACATCTATATTCTGTCCCGGGCTGCTTGAACCGAGTATGACAATAGATAAAAACATGAACTCCAACCTCATACACATTCCCAGTGACAAGTTATAAACAGTAAGTATAACCGAACAACAAGAATAAGGAGTAGCAATTGACCTAAATGTGTTGAATCTGTCTGTACATAACCCAAGATGCACATTCCTTAATTCAGCTAAAAAGTGAGGATGAACACCATTAAAACATTTCCACACTTCGTCGTTAGAATGATGAACCATCACTCTATCAACCGTATGGTGTGCTTGGTGTCATGTCATGTGCTCAGTAGTTCTTGGTGAAATGAATAACCTTTACAGTCTAGGTGTGAGTATCTAAGTTTCTTGTATGCCACTAGAGTCTTTCCCCTGCTAGTTCTAGGTTTGTAACGGGAATGCATGCATGTCATGCACTCGGTTATCTTAGCATTTTTAAGATAGTATAACATGCAGAAGTTATGACACATGTTAATTTTGTGGTATCCTAAACCGAGAAGTTTCATTATGGACTTCATAGCATAAAAGTTCTCTTTTAGCCTGTTCTCTTCAGGTGAAATGCTGCTTGCCCATTCAATAATCTTGTCATACTCGGCCTCAATCAACTCGTGCTCTGACTTGATGATGAACAGTTGTGCTACAGTCGATAATTTACTATGATTCGTGCAGTCATCCTATAATAGTTCATTAAAATCTTTCAACAAATCAAAAAATCTAGTTGCATCTATATTAGGTTCTTTTTCTATGATTGGACATTGACTGACATTATCTTGATTTATTATCATTGCATCCATAACCATGTTTCTATAAGGATTAGTGTTGTCATTCTCGTTGTTAGCACTAGAAGTAAACCTAACCACCATTTCTTCCATTCTCCTCTCACTAACATATACTTCTCTATATGCATACCAATACTGGTAATTCTCTATAAACTATTTGTGTAAAAGATTTATCATTACAACATCTGGATGCAGATACCTTTTATTTTAACACTTCTTGCATAGACACCTAACACCGCCTCCAATAAAATTTCTAGGATAGATGTTGTGAAATTAATAAAACCATGAACCCCATTATAATAATCCATCCTCCGCAATCCTTGAGGTGAATCTCGATACATCCATGAATGATCATCCATGATTTATATTGAACCTTTATAAAATTATGATGACATAATGTATTAATTAACTAAGGTAGGTAAATAAACTTGCAAAAATATTACTTTACCTTGAGATTATCTAATAAACCAATCATAACTTCTCATAAATATTAAATATCCATTATCATTTATCAACATCTTTACAAATTAAAATATATAAATTTGCAGAAATTACCACTCCGCAATACCATTGACAAAACTTTAAACGAACCCAATAAGTAAACTATTAATTATTTCAAAACAGCACATGTACTTTAGTAGTTCCATAAAATTTTAACAATTTACAAACAAATACAATCTTATAAAATCTAAAATAAAACATAACAGGTATAAAATTATACATTCATATACTACAAGTTTGTTTGAGAAATAACAATAAAACATCTACATTTATTAACAAAACATATATACTAAAAAAAATGATAAAATTGACAGTTAATTAAATGTTAAGATTTAAAAAGAAAGAATTACTTATAAAAATTGATAAAATTCACCAGTAAATCAGAACACGGATGTTGTGACCACAAAACTTGAAGAAATATAACTTGTTGTGCTAATATGAGGGAGATTTTTGTTTGAGGGGATGGGGGGCTGGTTGTTTGCAGATGGGGAGAGTTGGGATTAGGAAGAAGAAGAAATAGGGGAGGAGAGGGTCGGCAACGTGTACATGTATTAACTTTTCCTTACGATTTTACTAACGAAAAATCTATCGGCAAAACCGTCAATGATTTTGATGGAACAATCGACACATCACCATATAGGTCTGTTATTTCAAATCCATCGATCAATTCGTTAGCAATATAAAAGGCGGTCGCTGTACGGGCTGTATTTTTGAATCCATCGATGATTTTATCTAAAAAATAACCTGTCAAAAGCTCCACGTCAGCGATCCTTTTTTTACAATGAAAACATTTCAATATATAATTCAGTTGGTAACTACCGATGGAAATTTTTCGTCGGTAGTTACCGACTGAATTGTGGACGGAATATAACCATCGGTAATTTCAACCTCAAATTACTGACATAAATATTCTGTTGGTAAATCCATTGCTATTTAGTGAATTTTTGGTAGTGTAAGAAATTCTAGCTTTCAATTGACTCTAGATTTTATGCAAAATAGTTAGAATTTCTTATTTTCTAATGAATTAAAACTAAAAAGACTAGAATTAAAATTAAAAAAAAAAGAGACCCTTCTCTTTCCAAAGAATAAAAAATAGTATGTGAAAAGAAAGAGAAGAAAAAGTAGTTGCTAAAGCCCAATGCTCCTTCTCAGCCATGCATCGTTTTTGGGATGACCGCTTTGATAGAGATAAATCTAGATCTTGTTTGTTTAATGAAAGATGATTTATTTTAAAAAGTAAATTTTGTAAAAGTAAAAAAAATATAGTTAATAGTATAATTTTGTAAAAATAAATTATTTTTTGATATTTGAAAGTGTAATGAAAAATAAGTTGAAAAACACTTTTCAATATTTGGTTATTCCATGAAAAATAAGTTGAAAAATAACTTATTAATGTTTTATTTTTTTTCAAGGTTATTAAAGTAGTTAGAAACAAATTTTACAAATTAAAAAAGTTGAATGAGAATGAAATTAAAAAAAATAATAAATTATCTCAAATAAAATAAATAATAATCATATTTGATAGTGTGATTTTGTAAAAATGAATTACTTTTTTATGTTTGATAGTGTAATGAAAAATAAATTGAAAAATATTTTTTAATATTTGATTATAGCATGAAAAATGAGTTGGAAAATAACTTGTAAATATTATATTTTTCTCAAGTTTATTAAAATAATGAGGAACAAATCTTACAAATTAAAAAGTTGAATGAGAATGAAATTGGAAAAAAATAATTTCATAAATTATCTCAAATAAAATAAATAATAATCAAAATAATAGAAATCAAATCTAAAAAATAAAAAAAATAAAAGAGGAAGAAATTAAAATAATAATATTAACATTTTATAAATTATTTCAAATAAAATAAGTAACAATCAAAAGAATTAAGATCAACTTTGATAGATGAAAAATTTTAATAAAAAATTACTAAGGGAAAAGCAAATAACAATTATAAAAAAGCAGACCAAAGTTAATATAAAAAATAAATTTTAAGAGATGAAATTAAATAATAAATATGCAAAATAGAATATATATATATATATATAGCAATCAAAAGTTTGAGGATTAAATTTGATATAATTAGTAAATGATATGATATTTTTAAATTTTTCACAACTTCTAAAAAATATTTTCTGCTCATATTTTTTAAGAAAATACCTTTTCTCGAAATCAAGTCAAATTTTTCTTTAAATAGAAAGGGTTTTTGTTGACTAACTTTTCTAATAACAAATAAATATAAAAAAAAGTTTAAAAAATAATTTTTTAAAAATTACTTTTCAAGAAATAAACATGGCTCTAATAGCAGAAAGAATTACTATTTTTGGAGATTGGAGGTTGTGCCACTAGATCATGGTGGTTCGGTTCGCATGCTGGTATTTTTATACCAAAAGTCAATTCTTTTATTTTTAATGTTTTAATCAATAATAATTCTTCAGTTGAATTTTAAATTTCATTTCATCCTAGTCTAATAAAAAACATTTTTAATTTAATATGTAATTTTCTAGTAGCTTATATGAATTTAATCTCGCATTTCATTTTAAACAATATAAAATGAAGATTTAAATAGAAAAAAGAAAACTTAGAAGGGTAAAGAATGTGATAACTAGCCAACTAAATTAGCACTTTTTTGCTTTATGGTCATGTATATGATTTGATTCATGAATTTTACAGTTAACCCCTTATTAAAATGGCTCATAACCTCAAAATTAAAATCATATGTTAAATTTATTGACGCAAATTCATTGTTTTTTTTTTTAATTTTATTTTGTTGCCATCACTAAGTGTATTTAGCAACGTGGTGGGCAAAGAGATTAGGCTCGTTAGGCATGAAATTGATTTCATTTTAGGTAATTAGAGGAAAAGAGGAAAACAAAAATCACATTTTGTTTATTAGAGTGTCAAATGTAAAAAAATAATATAAAATTACATGAATCTAAGACTTATTATGAGTGATATAGTATGTTCCAAATGAAATCACTTTTCCCCCAGGAGAAGTTTGAGCGAATGCGATCTTTTTTTAAAGACCATTATAGTTTTTGGAAAATTAGCTTTATTTAGTCTTATGTCTATAAGTCTAATTGTCTTGAAATCAACTTTGAATACATATATATATATATGATCATTTTTCAATGTATTTTTTTTCTCATGTATTTAATACAAGTTTACTAATGTCTTGTGTGTAACACTGGTATTACGTCAATTACCGCGCGCTCGGGCTTGTTATTTATAATGTTGTGTATAACAGGGACTGCTAAAGATAAGTGGAGGGGGTAGAGTGGAGCTACTAGCTGATGAGGCGGAGGGTGTAAAATTGAAGCTCACAGATGCTGTAGATATAGCAGAAGATGGCACTATCTATTTTACAGATGCTTCATACAAATGCAATCTGCTCGAGTTCTTCTGGGACTTTTTGGAGGGTAAGCCATATGGTCGAGCAATCAGCTATGATCCAGTTACCAAAGAGACCAAGGTTTTGGCCCATGACCTCTACTTTGCTAATGGAGTCGCGGTCTCACCAGATCAACAATATGTGGTCTTCTGTGAAACATTCATGTATGATCCGAGTAATCTTATTTACGTTCTTGCAAACACGCATGCTAGTTTTCGAGAAATTAGCTTCTTTGATGTTTCTGTCTTTCGTTTGGCTTTCATAAGGGGATTTTTTGGTTTTGCCCTAAAAGATGCGCTAAGGGATAAGGCTATACGCTAACAAAACGTCGAGATAATAAATTTTACGGGTTATCCAACACCACCAGCTATCTATGAATTATCATTTAGTTCTTATAATTTACCTTTTTGAACTGGTTATTGCAGGAGAAGGTGTAGAAAATATCACATACAAGGAAAGAAAAAAGGGAGCCTAGAGACATTCATTGACAATTTGCCAGGCTTGCCTGATAACATCCATCATGATGGACATGGCCATTACTATATTGCATTATCCTCGGTAATTTAATTGCGTTACTGCTATTCTTCACTTGCATGAATCTTCTTTTTCCCTTCACTTAGAGACCTCTATAGTATGACTGTTGTTTATAACACCAATAATGTTGCTGCAAAAATACAACAGGGAATCACAGTTGCACTGGACCTAGCATTCAAACATCCTTTTCTTCGGAAGCTGACTGGAATCTATACGAAGTACATAGGGGAAATTCATGTGTCGAAGAATAGTGGTGTTTTCATCGTAGATTTGGAAGGAAAACCAACGGAGCATTACTATGATCCGGGTTTGGCATTGATTTCAAGTGGGATCAGGATTGGAAACCATATACACTGCGGTTCCCTTCTCTATCCCTACATTGTCCGTCTTGATGTATCAAAGCATCCTGCACGAGCCACAGTGTAAGCAACACCCCTATAAAGTGAAGTTCTTCGCACTATCCCACACCCTACGATTATTCCATCATATTATTCTAATAATGTATCTTCTTCTTTCTTGACTATTTATGGTATTGTTGGCTATGAAATGGTCAAAGGACAAGATTTGTGTCTTGTTCAGCTACAGAAATTATTCAAGGACAGAAAATGAATGTTAAATAACTATTTTCTAATTGTGGCAACACTCCCATTGGTATTTTCGGCTGCTGTCAATGCTCAAAGTGAGATTATTCTTCCCAGATCGGACATAAAAAAAAATTTGCAGGCCCTGAGCTACATATCATCAACCCAGATCGTGTAGGTAACCAGGGGAAATTACCCATCTTTAATATGTCATTGTTGACTCCAAAAATAAACTTAGTGTTTGTCTTATTGTTCAATTTAAAGTTCAAAAAAAGTTATTCATTTTATAAATAAAAAGCATGCTGTTCTTGGGGAAGATATTGTAATCTGTTGAAGATGAAGATTTTATAAAGGTGTAATGTCGTTCGGTATAGATTTATATGCTTCATTATATTAGGAATGGAATGTACATTGATTTCCATGTTTGATTATATTGAATTACGTATTGTATTCTCTTCAATCATAGCTCTAATTTCCGATTTAATACTCATACATCTCTTTCACAGCCGAAATTTGATTTTATAATTTGCTGTCCAGCTTTGATATTTTGTTTGTTCGTTGTTCTCTTATAAATGTTGATTTCCAAACCAATTGAAACACAGTGTCATCCTTCTTCCTTTCTTGCTGCTGTTTTGGGCAAGGTTTGTTGCTTGTGACAGTGCTGCACAGCAATGTCTCCGCATGTCATGTCTAAGCAATGCTGGGAAGTGGAACCAAATTGTTGTTACTGTGATTGTTTCCTTGCTGCAGAGTTCCACTCATGTCCACCTTTTACATTTTAAATTGTGTTGGACTATTAGGTTAATGCTGTTAGGTGTAAATGTTTGATAGAATATGCAAAAGGTAATGGTGAAAAGTTGTTGTAATAGCGCTGGGATCATTATCAAGTTGTTGTTAGTAAACGTTGTATTTTAAAAGTATTTTAAAAAAATTAAAAATTTATTTTATTTAAAATTATTATTTTGTATTTTTAAAAATAAAAAAATATTATTTTAATATATTTTCAAAATAAAAATCAATCATTTTCAAAAATAATAATTACATACTATACTTTCAAACATTCCATGTATGCAAGTAAGGTTGTAGCCCAGCGGTGAGAGGGGCTTGTCTTTTTCTTCCGTACTTGAATTTGAGTTTTACCATGCACGTCTGTCATTCCCGCAGTGTCTTATCTGTTCACTGGGCTTGTAGGATGTTCAGTGGACTGTGTGTATTAGTCGTGATGCGCGTAAGTTGGCCCGAACAACTTCAATATTTTCATAAAGCTTAGTAATTTTTGCTTTTTTAGTATATTACCTGGCTACTGTCAATGCAATATTGTATGCTGTATGGAAAATATTGTGTAATCTTTAGCTTGTAGTGTAAATGTTTGTTACTAATATAAGCAAGCATGCCAGAGAGTAATAACATTTTGAAATTTAATGCTTGTCGAAAGCACTTCTGTATTTACCACGATGTTAATTTTTATTTTTAAAGGAGTTTTTTATTTTTTTGTTTTAAAAATATTTAAAAAATAATTTTTTTATTTTTTTAAATTGGTATTTTTTATTATTTTTATATATTGATATTAAAAATAATTTTAAAAAATGTTGATAATTAGTGGAGCTTTCAACCAAAAATTATTAAAAAGAAAAAGAAAATATGACTGAGCGACGTTTGATACATCCATTAACCAATATTTGAATATATTATTAGACTTCATTTATGCTTATAACTATTTATTTATGAGAGTATATGTAGCCTAAATTAATGGCTATTAATAAAGTATAGTTTATGGCTTTTATTTAAAATCTCATATTTAATGCACCATCAAAAAATAACTTGTTTGATTTGATTATTGATAATAATAACTATAAAAATATTATTGATGACCATAATGCTAATAAATTATTTAAAATCTCATATTAGAATCACATAAAGTGAGAAATAAGGGTAATGTAGAAGTTATCATGTGATAGATATGGATGTATATAGTTTGATATTTAATAAGCTTTAGCAGCATAATGTAGAAGTTACATTCTTAGGTAGAGGTAATTTGTATAAGATTAACAGTTATATATCTATATCATTTAGCTGGGAACCCAAACCCAAGGTTTTTAAGATATAGGGGAAGAAAGTGGAGGCACCAACTGTTTAGGCTGATGATAAAATAAAAAATTTGAAAAGGGTTTTCATTCATGCACACTTAATATTCTGACTCTACTAACCAAAGATTTTAAAGGTGAATTAATTACTTTAGTTACAGAATTTATTTTGCTTCTTAGTTGCTTTAGTTATAGAGTTTGATCAGAAAGAAGTAAAAGAATAATAATTATTATCATTTATAAGGAACAATCCAAATTCACTAAATATTCTAAAAAATCATTGCAATATAAAGTAAATGTAAAATTCAAATAATAGTTGAAAGTCATGAGCCTGTTAAAGTTAAATTAACTAAAAAAACTAGAACGAGTTATCGGAATTGCTCAAGAAGATGAACTTGACATTAAAAAATAATTAAGTGTCCATGTGTCATTCAAGCCAAATGTATTTATATTGGATCAATAGTCTAAAATTAACAATTTAACTAGTAGTCAAGACTTTGTTGTTTGGTAAACATCAATTAGGTTTTCATCTCTCAAAAGATGGTTTTACGTGACTTTAATTCTTTAGATCTCGATAAGTTTTGTTTAGATCTTGAAATTCTACATGAATATATCTTTGTTAAAATTAGATTTGAGATATTTGGAGCAAGTTACCATAAATTGGTGACAATGCTACATTCAAAGCAACTATTTCTTTGGCATGATTAAGTTTAATCTCAAACACTTAATTTGAGAGCAAAATTTTTCGCAAGTAGGGAGAAAGGTGTGAGACAATTTCTTCATTACTTTTGGTGTACTTTTGATGTAATTATTTTTATTATATTATTTATTTAATTGTTAAGATTTTCTTGGTTTTAAGAAGTTATAGAAGAATCGCATTCTAGTAAAATAAATATAACTTTAATCCAACTATTTTATCAAATTAAAATTTTCATAATAAATTATAAAAACTCTATTTTTCATAGAGTTAAAATTTCATTATTATTGGAGCTCGGAAAGGTCTTCAAATCAGGCTAAATGTTACTATTTGGGATTTTTTTTATTTTCATAATTGATTTAGAATGTTTTTTTCTTACTAGTTAGATTATAATTTTTTTTTTATTTTTTCAACTTTATTTAGAAAATTGTACTAATACATAAGTAGCCTAGAAGAGTTGTAACATGGAGTTATTATTAAAGATTAATGAAATAAACTTTTATGAATTTATTTGAGTAAATTTCAGCATCCTTACTATTTGGGATTTTTTAATTTTCCTAGTTAATTCAGAATTTTTTTTTCTAGTTAGATTATAATTTTTTTATTTTTTCAATTTTGTTTAGAAATTTTTACTAATATACATGTAGTCTAAAAGAATTGTAATAAGGAGTTATTATTAAAGAATAATGAAATAAACTTCTATTAATTTATTTGAGTAAATCTCAAGATACTAGTTTTTATCTACGCATATGCTTTCAATTACGGGCGAAGATTGAACTTGTACATACTGTGGTTCTATCGTCTATCCATACATCGTCCATGTAGAAATAGCAGAGCATCCTCTGCATGAACCAGAACATGAGCAAAACCCCTGTAAAATCACACATTCAACTAGTTTTGAGTACATGGGTCTTCAAGATCAATCCAAATGCTAGAAAGTTCAGTTTGATGAAAACAATCATCGCTGTATTTATCAACTGAAATAAACTTTGCAAACTTTGTGTACGAAATTGCTTTACAGTATGCTGTTTTTGACTGAACTTCTAATATCAGCAGGTGGTTTGTGTCTCTGACCTAAAGAGGCTACCCAATGCCTTTGCCTTCTCCCTCAGAATAAACTTCTGCACTTTTCCAGTAGAGTTTCTCGGCAAATCCTCAAAAATGACAGTTTTGGGAGCCATATAATGTGGCAAACGATCCTGGCAAAACTTAATTATATCTTGAGCATCAACGTCAAATCCCTCTCTTAACTTCACAAATGCACAAGGGGTTTGTCCCCAGAGGTCATCTGGCCGCCCAACAACTGCGACCTCGAGAATTGCTGGATGATTATACAGAACTGTTTCTACTTCAAGTGTGCATACGTTCTCTCCACCAGTAATTACAATATCCTTTGCTCGGTCCTTCACTTCAATATATCCATCAGAATGTTTCACAGCAAGATCCCCACTTCTAAACCAGCCGCCTCTGAAAGCATCCTCAGTTGCTTTCGAGTCTTTTAGGTAGCCACTCATCACAGTGTTTCCTCTGAACATAATCTCTCCAATCGTTTTACCATCTGCTGGTACACTTTCCATGGTGACAGTATCCTTCACGTCAACATCTTCCAATCCAAGATGTTGTACCCCTTGTCGAGCTTTCATCTTTGATCTCTCGTTGAGAGGAAGTGAATCCCATTCAGACTTCCATGAGCAATAAGTCCCTGGACCATAAGTTTCTGTAAGGCCATACAAATGAGATACACCAAAACCTAACTTTTCCATCTTGAAAAAGATTTGAGGGGGTGGTGGTGCACCCCCTGTCATAATTTCCACTTTGTGAGGAAGGGGTTTTTTGTCACTAACTGCTGAATTCACAATCATGCTCAAGACAGTCGGTGCTCCTGCCATGTGTGTCACCTTGTGCTGATCAATGCTGTCAAATATGTCTTTTGGGGAGACTTTTCTCAGGCATACATTAGCACCACCCTGTGCTGCCATACCCCAAGTGAGGCACCATCCATTGCAATGAAACATGGGCACAGTCCAAAGGTAAACAGGCGTTGGACCAATGCCATGGAGGAAAAGCGTCGCAAGGGTGTTGAGATATGCTCCCCTGTGACTATAAACAACTCCTTTGGGCCTTGACGTTGTGCCAGAAGTATAATTTACACTGATAGGATCCCATTCGCTTTCCGGTTGCCTGATCTCAAATCCACTGTGTCCATTTTCCAAGAGGCTTTCATACTCGTAACTACTTGAACTGAAGCCAGTGGGAGAAACATCAGATTCAGAAATCAAGACCACCATAGGTGGTTTTGTACCTGTCTTTTCTAGAAGATCAAGCGCTCCTCCGGCAATATCAAGTAACTGGTGGTCCACGAAAATAATCTTCGCCTCCGAATGTTTCAGTAGGATAGACACCATATTCGAGTCATGGCGAGTATTAAGAGTACAGAAAACTGCTCCAGCCATTGGAACTGCAAAGTGCAGCTCATACATTGCTGGAACATTAGGGGCCAGAGCAGCAACCTGCTTAAATTTATAGTCTCAGAACATCAAAACAGTAATGACTTGATAAGGTAAACATATTTGATTCAACCACTAATACCGTCAAAATAAACAAATTCACTCCCAAAAGTATGATAGAACTACAACGCGAAACAGAACATCTCAAGCTGACAAGATTGAAAGTAATATCTCCTTTTACTCCATTTTGCTGATTAGTGATGAATAAATTTTTGGCCGTAATCTCGTCAAATGAGACTGTCATCTCCTATAATAACGCTTGGTGACTGTAGCATTCAGTAAGCCTTTATCTGCCTTTATCTAACTCAATCAAACGCACCATGCTTGATGCTACTTTCGAATTATTTCCGACAAGAGCTATTGAACCATGCCAAGTAAAACAGTGAAACAATATCAAACAGAACCAACTAACATTTCAATAACAACCCAAAAAACTCTTACTGCCTAGAAATCTATGTAACCATGCAATGATCAAGAAAGTGTCATACCATTTTAACCCACAAGATCAAATTTACTCTCAATGACAGGGTAATTAGATACAAAGGAAAAGGGAGAAAAAACCAGAAGGTGAATCCTTGTCAGAATCAAAGTATTGGTGTGACCTGGAGCAGCCTGTGGAAAGCAGCGGACAAACCCCACTGCTGGAAATTAAAAAAAAAAAAAACTGAAGAACAGACTCACCACATCACCGCGAGAAATTCCCAACTGGGATAAGGCAGAGGCAAGTTTGAGGCAACGTTGATGAGTTTCAGCCCATGTAAACTTCAAAGAACCATAAACAACTGAAGTTCTGTCCCTATAAACCGTAGCTGATCGCTCCAAGAAGCTTATAGGAGACAAAGGGGCATAATTTGCCTTACAACGTACAAGACCCTCCATTGATTTCCATGAGTCTGGTTCAAGAAGATCACTGGCAAAGCTTGAAAATAGTGCACGAGGTTGTTGACTTAAATTTGAACTGACGAATCTGTTGAAAGTGGAAGTCAAGCGAGTTAAGTGTTTATGGTTCTTGACGAAGAGATTCATCTTGGAGTTTTCAAGGAACTGAAGATACTAAAGCATTTGTTCAAAGGTCCATCTAGAATTTAGTTTCCTTAGGAGTGCCGCCATGTTTTAATGGGATAAACCTCAAATAATATATAAGAATGTTCATAGCATTCATCCACTTTACTAATGGTTCTTAACATGTGACTCTCCCAGTCTTGGATAAGTGTTTCACGATATGTTGTCAAGAATTAACGATGAGATGAAAGAAAGTTTGACAAATGGACCGCATTGATAAATCTTCCAGGACGACCTAAACAAGGAGAGCAATTATTCAAAAAATTGCCATGAGCACTGTAACCACGCACCTGCTTGACTGTAATCGCGAATAAAAAGTAATTGCGTGATAGTAAAATGAAAAAACAAAATAAAGAAAGCGATGTAAATCTTTAAGCTTGATTAATAGTGGTGGAGCCCATCATAAAAAGAAATACATGCAGGCTTATCTATCGCTGTAATAATTGTAGCTGTTGTGTTGATCCGTGTACTGTGGGGCACGCATGTGGAAATTGATTGGATGACAGATTTAGCGATTGGGCTTGACTTTTCTTTCTTTCTTTTATTTTTATATCAAAATCAGGCTTTGATGAATCTATCACTTGATGGGCTCATTTAAATTGCGGTGTCATCACGTAAAATTAAAAAAAAAATAGTTAATTGATATAGAAGTGAAAAAAACAATGGTTAAAATAGTATAATTTCATCATTTGTTGTTTTTAAATATAATAAAATAATTATCATGTTTCAAAATAATAATATTTTATAAATATTATATTTCTAAAACACAACATGATTAAAATGTAATATTTTTTACTCGGATTAATTTATATATAACGAATTAGTGAATCTAGTAAATTGATTTTCAAAATAAAAAAAAATTACAAAAATAGTTTTGAATCATGGGCCTTGATTCAATTCTTAGGGATTGGTATCTTTCATTAAACACTTCAATAAAATAGCATAAAAAACCCTTGAATTTCATATTATTTTATTTAATATATTCATTATTTTTCCTATGACTTTATCTTACATCAAGTATATTAGAGATAAAAATATTTTTTTTCAACTATGTTAATAATATAGTTTTCAAAATGTGTTAAATAAAAATGTGGTGGCTATGTTTGAAAAAAATGTGATAGTATGATTATGATTATGGCATTAAAAAATAATTCATCCTTTTTCATGTTGATGATAAGTGAAAAATAAAATTATAAATAAAAAAAATTTATCTATATGCTAAAAAAATTTAAAATAAAAGTGGATAAATTTAAACAGACAATATTATTTATTTAGATCAAGCTAATATTAAAACATTAGTTTATATATTATGGACAACCATGTTTGCTAGCTAATAGATGTTCACCTAAGCAAATCTCCATGTTCGTTAAATCATGGGCCTTGACCCAACTCTTAGGCCAATTATAAAAGAGCTCAATATTAGGGGTATAAATACAATGTGGTGTTAGGACTTTTAAAAAATCAACATTAATTCGTATACTTACTTTTCTAAATATGTGTTGCGAATCTTTTTATGTTTATTGTCAATGGTTATTGTTTGCCAACCTTTTTTGTCAATCACGTATGAGCACTAACATTTCTTATTAATAGATAAATGCTTGTATATTCCTTTATGGTATCTGCATATCTTAATCTATAGGAACAAAGTAAGAGAATGATTATCCTCTCATGATACACCTCTCATTCTTCCTTGAGCGCATCCAATAAAATAATCATCCTTTTTAAGGCACACCCAATAGAATAACCCTTTTTCCATGGATTTAGCTTAGAAGAATAGCTTAATCACCATGAGCTTAGCTATAATGATGTCGTGAACCATAATTTTTCTATATTTTTTTATGTAAAAAAATCTTCTAAGGACCCATAATATTTTTATCAAACTTTAATATAGATGTAATAAATATTTATACCTCATTAAATGCTATCAGAATAAAATTGCATTCCACACGCTTATCTTCACAAAAAAATAAGATTTATGAGCTATAAATACATTATGAAACCTTTGGAATAAAGGTTCATAATCTTTATTTTTTATTGTATATATATTTTCAACGCATTTCTCTTTAGAATATTATTATATTTTTTTTATCTAAAAAAATACTTATTTAAACAAGTATTAATCACCTTCCAAGTACCAAACACAATTACTACGGATCTATTGATTAATTGATTATTCAATTCAGAAATCATATTCTCAAGCTCCTTGAGATTTTTATGAATTATCAAAATTCTTTCACGTTCATTTACATGGTTTTACATCCTAGCTTGTGTTCTTAACATGTTATCTACAAGGAAACTTTTTATGGAAAGATATACTAGTGTTTATTGTCTTATTTGTAGTGCTCCTGATGGGCTTCGTGATTGCTTTAATTTTTATTTTTTATTTTAATTGGTTGTACTCTTAAATGTGTTTGGTGTACTACTTAATTTAAATGTGGCTTTTCGAAGCTTGTTGGTGGCTAGATATTAGAGTTTTAATGGACAAAAGAACAGCTGCGTAAGACAACTTTCAGTCTATGATTACGAGAATAGCATGGAAAGCTACAATACATGGTATATAGAAGCAGAGAAATGCGAGGAATCATGGAAGTGCCGGGATCTCTCCTGATACATTAGTGAAATGTGTTTACCAGCTAGCATGTTGTAGATTGTGCAAATCCAAGCTTCTTGAAGAAGCTGTTTCGAATCCTAATCTGTCTACTATATGCAAACAATGGACGTTGATCTGGCTGTTTATGCAATCAGATAAGCATCCTTGTTAGTATTGTGGGGCTATCTCTTGATTTTGATCGATGAAACACTTCATTTTTCAACAAAAATACCCGGTAAATTCTTGTGAAAACATGGAGATTAATACTTCAATTAGTTGAATAAAGATGCAACATACTTCGTCCACCTTTCATGCCAGCACACAAGCTTAAAAAAAGATCAAAAATGTATTTTCATTTTCAGCGAAAAAATTAAATCCATTTTCTCACGACTTTCAATGAACATGATTTGTGTTACCAGACTCAATTGATAGGAGACCCCATTGAGGCAGGCAACTCAATCCGCACAAATACTAGCAAAACCCCTGCCAGCGCAGTCATACTGAACTCCACATGAAAATACACAGCAGATATCAAATACTAGAAATGAATTCCACATTTAACAAATTCCTCAAATCAAACACACAGTACCACAAGGAAGAAAAGGGTTGCTTCTTGCATATATCCATAAATTTGATAGCTCTTCAAAACCTTGTGCAACTATGACACATACAGAATGGTCTTTATCAGTGTAAAAAGTAGACAAACATATTCAAATTTCGATTTCCCTGGAATGTTGCCTTGACTTCCACGGTATTATAATACAAATTAGGCTTCAGGACTGCAAGCAAATAAAGAATCTGATCATTTTTTCGCCTTTACAGGTATATAACTCAAATAGCAACATCATTTATCGTATGGGATTGAGATTTATTAAAAGTAAGAAATAAAAGATAAAACTTTGAGTGTGGTTGGCATAAAATCCAAAAATGTAGACGCATGAGAAAGAATACTTGAAGGTGAAACTTCTGAGCAGCACCAGCAAATGTTTTAGTGAGGAGCAGCTAAATGAGTATGGACCCAGTCAGTCTAAAGCGCCTATGACTGCATCAACAACCTCTTGGGTGGTGCTGGATCCTCCTAGATCTTTTGTTCGGTAACGGCCCTCTGAGATTACCTGTTTGACTGCAGTTTCTAATCGATCAGCAAAAGAAGGGAACTGGAGATGTCTTAGCATCATGGCAGAGGAGAGAAGCAGCGCAACTGGGTTTGCTGTCTTCTGTTCCAATAGCTTCTCATTTCCTACGTTTCCTGCTGAAGCGCCTTGCTCAAATATAGCATGATCAGCCCCAACATTGCCTGCAACAATGATTCTCATTCTTAGCATTCCCAGTGATTCTGAATGTACAAAGGCAACTTTGGGCAAGTAGAACAAAATCTTTCTAAGAATTAATTTTATCCTCCAACTTTCTTTTCTTAAGTAGAGGGAGGAGAGGAGGGTGGGTGGTTTAATAACCAAAGAGATGTTTTAAAATGAATGAAGGCAAACAAGGATCCAGATTCACACCAAGGATCAACCCCCCACCCAACGCACACTCAGAAATATATGCATGCATACAGATGTGCTTATCAGTAGCAGTCATCATCCACAATGCAAATTCAATGGATTAGAATTTTACAGTGCATCTATAAACATTTGCCTGGTTACCTAACTAGTAGCGCTTAGTCTCTAGCATCATCAGATGAAAGGCATAAGATATATTCACCGGACTTTTATTATCATGTGAACGGATATAGCTATGGAGAGGTGTGCTGATGTTGTGAACATCTAGTTTTACATCAAAGACATAAGATACCCAGGATTGGTGAACAGCAAACTTATTCAACCCAGAGATCTAGGCATATTAGCAGACTTGGTAGGGAATAATCTTAACATTTGAAGCATCAAATGTTCAAATGTTATCGCACAAATGTCACTTTGAGCACAACATTCTACAGAATAAAAAAAATTCCAACATGGGCCATTAACTGCTGTCCTGAATTCCCAATATACTGATAGCTCAATTCATGACCTCAAATCTCTCGTTGAAATGCTCTAGCACTACTGGGCTCTCAACGGAGCCAGTACCATGGGATGAACCTTCAATCTTATAATCAAAAGAATACAAGTATTGTGTTGACTTAATATCCACAAATGCTATCTGTTAATTTTAAAAAGCAGAAACCAACTAAAATTCACCAACACCAAACTTTTTACACAGAAAAGAGCACCTATTTTTATATATGCTATCCTAGTTGAGATCCTCTATCAAATATTTCGCAAAGCAAGCAATGTTATGGTGGCTTAGAGCAATCCATTTGGATGAGCTCATGACCTTGAAGTAGACATTGGATCAGGGAAATCTATGATAATCATTCATCAAGTTGGCTTACAATCACCTACTTCTTGTGTGTTTTCTATTATCAGCTATTCCAACGGAACATAAAACTACAATAAAGTAACAAGTTAGGAGGCAAAATATATCAACAAATTACCTCCTGGCATGACTCCAGAGCCACCAGCAATACCTGCAGCTGTATTTGCAATGAGATTGCCATAAAGATTTGGCGTGACCTGCAAATTGTAAATTCAGTGGTATCAGCTAAAGAATGCTCCATTGTTATCTATTTCCCCATTACTATTTCAGAAAAGGAAAGGGAAAAATGAAAAGTATTGAGATTTGAAAGAGGAGCTAGCAGAGCTCCACAGACCACTATAGCTGTTGCTGTTGCCTCCAAAGATCCAAGACTTGTTGACGCAGGAGAGAGACAAAACTAAGTTTATAAACTAGGTATCTAAATTTAAAATCTAAACTCAGGAAAAAAAAAAAAAAACACTCAAAACCAAACAGCATTGTATTAACTAGAAGATGTAGTAAAACAAAAATAAAGTAGATCAGAATAGCAATAGTCAAATCTCGGAAAGCAAGTGAACAGATGTAATGCAGTTGATGCTATAGTATCAACAGAAATTTATTAGATATAGCTAGGCAAGTCACATATAGAATTTTCCAGGTGCTTATTCCATACCATGACATCAAATTGCTCAGGCTTCGAGACAAGTTGCATGCAGCAATTGTCCACGATAATTTCATTGTATTTGATTCCAGGATATTTTGTAGCAACTTCCCTACAAGATTCCAAGAACAAACCATCTGCGAGCTTCATAATGTTTGCTTTGTGCACAGCAGTCACTTTCTTCCGGTTATTCAGGTAAGCATACTCAAAAGCATATTTTGCAATGCGCTCTGAGCAGAACTTTGTTATCACCTGTTAAATTAGTAAGAATGTGATGCAACAATAATCCCTAAAAAATGCAAAATCGAACAAGGTAAAGGGAAAACTAGCTCTGTAAATAAACACGCAGTTAAAATTTAATAATAAAAAGAAAACACTACATAGTTAAAGCGATATTATGTAATAACAAGATATCTTTCGTTCATGTATTTCAATTCTGCTTTCAAGTCTCTGACCACAAAGCACGAATCTACAAAACATAGGGAAACATGAATTTATCCAATAACGATTAGGAGGGAGTATTCATAGTCCCTCACTTCACATTCATGGATGTGGAAAAAGAACATTGTGCTAGTTGCAGTGATAGTTCAAAAGTGAATTTGTAGTGCAAAGTAATACAGCTTTCAAGTTTAAAAGTCCTAAATGTTAGAAAAGCAAATTCCCAATTCAAAACCACACACTGGAATAACTTCCACCCATGCTAAATCAACATTAAAGTATTCACTAATTAGATACGAAGGCTTGACAGCTAAATCACACCCACTTTACCATGGTCACTTAAATATTAAAAGCAAAGACACTTACGAATGTAACCTTTGTCACTTAAATGTCATAAATTCAATCAAAATTAACACCAATTTCATTCCATAAACAAAATTAAAGCAAAGACATATATAACAGAGACTTCCAAGTTTTAATGATAATCACCTAAACAATTACATTCCAATCCTAATTAGCACCAATTTCGCTCATGCTCTTAATTTGCAAATTGTGGAGCCTTGCCAGGACAAAGGAACGCGTAACAAGAACTCCCCATGCTTCAATCATAATAATCACATTAACAATAACACATATTCAATCATAATTAATCACCCCAGTTTCATTCATATTTCAAAACTCACAACCCAAAATTCCATATTCCCAGGATATAACCATATTCTCATTAACAAAAAAAAAATATTCAATAATAATTAACACCAATTCATCCAGATTTCAGTTTTCCACCCATGATTTGGAGCCACCGTGGGACCCACAAACACCCTAAAATCGATCAAAACATAAACCAAACCACAATAATACTTGTATATATTTGTGTTGGTGCTTATTTTTCCGATACAACATGCTTTCGCGCATTCAATTGATACTTTTCAGATTTTTTTTAATAATTTTAGTATGCGAATGTAAAAGATGAAAATACAAATCTGAAAAAATGTCATGAAAACATTTTAAATTAAAAAACACTCTTCAACGTAATAGCAAAGCACACGAAATCCCAAAGTTTAACCATAATCACATCAGCAGCAACAATATATTCAATCATTTTTAATTCCAAATCATCCAGAATCTTCGACCCCGTCATTTCGCACTCTATGTGGGACCCAAACAACTAAAAAAGAAAAGGAAAAGGAAATACCTTGAGACTCTCAACAACACCAGGAACCACTTCATGCTCCAAGCCGGCATACTCCCCCTCCGTGTTCTCCCTAATAACAACAATATCAACATTTTGGTGTCGCGTAGGCAACCCTTGCAGATTAAAACAGTTCACCAGTGACGCATACAAATCCAACTCCTTCCTCAATTGCAAGTTCAATGAACTAACCCCTCCTCCCATAGGCGTCGTCAAACCTCCTTTCAAGCAGACTTTGTTTTTCTTGATCGATTCCATCACTTCCGATGGCACTCTCATCATGTCGCCATGTACGTCGTATTTCTCGAAATAGACTGGCGCGTGCATTGCTTCCATGACTTGCTCGACGGCGTTGGTGACTAAAGGGCCGATTCCATCGCCGGGGATCAAGGTTACCGGTCGTGGTTCCCCGTCGCCAGGGCGTGGCATATAGGTTACGGATCGGCGGAGGGTGGGGCTGGTGGAGGGGGAGGAGGAGGAGGACAGGAGGTGTTTAAGAAGGGGTAAGGAGCGTCTCGCCATGGGTTCGGGTCGGGTTTAGGGAGGGGCTTTTGGTATTGAATGATTACTCAAAGGTGCAAATTGGCATAAATGTGTCGAGAAAATTAAATTAAGGAGGAGGAGAGAGGTGAGTCACTCAGCGACTGACTCATTCCATGATTTAATTTAATTTAATGTTTTCAGTTACGGTCAATAAAACTGAAGGTTGGCTTAGATTTTCTTCTTCTTCGGAACGGGGTCTCGGTACCTAATGCGCCGGGTAAATTATTGCCTTTTTTATTTTTAAATTTTCGATTATATACGTAGTTTTTTTTTAGTTACCTGTAATAAAAAAATAAATAAATAATGTAGTGGGGTTTTTGTTTTAGAATCAGCATAATATGAATGTCATCATTAGCAGTATCAACAGCAGCAGCAATTTCGGAATGAAAAGAAGACCATAGAACTATGATTTATCTTTCTGACACAGAACATCTAATAACATTTGTTCTGTAATTACAAAACCCATAATAACTCCGGTTTAAGTTCCTAAAAAACTTTTTTTTTACATGTGATGTCCAAGCCAGCTTACGCGCACCACGATTAATTCACACGGTTCACTGAATATCCTGCAAGCCCAGTGAACAGGTAAGGCACCGTGGGAATAACAGGCGTACATGATAAGGTTCGAACTCCTGACATAGAGAAAGGTGCTAGAACTTCACTTGCAAGTTCCTGAAAAACTTGATCGGCCGTGACATGGCGCAAGGCAGAGTGCCTGTCTAGTAAGTTTTTGCCGCAATGTTTTTTTCCCCTTAAAATACTATTGTGACGTGGTGTTTTTTATGGGACCAAACGCCAAACGGGTGGACCATACGGGCTTAGCCGTGTTATGTCTTTCTTTTTTAAACGAAAGAACACATGCTCGTTTCAGCGCTGCCAATAGACGGGCGAAGATGTGGGACCTGCTTAATGGGTGGCGCTGCTTATAAAGCTGTCTTCGGTGATACCTTACAACCAGTTATTTTATAATGTTTTTTAAACTTTTTTTATTTAATATCTTAATAATTTTAATGTGTTAATATTTAAAATTAAAATATATATTATTTTAATATATTTTTTTATTAAAAAACACTTGAAAAACCTCTTTCACTCCGTCACCGGAGACTCACTAAATAAACAATTTATATTATTTTTTTAAAGAAAAATATTATGGAAAATAGGAGAAGATAATGGTTTCGGCGAGCCCAGAAGTACAAAATTTGATGGTAATAGTATTATCAGTACACGATTAATGGTAGGATCAGTCCAGTGGGCACCGTGCAATATTTATTAGTAAAGTTTCATGATTAATAATGGTTAAGGGTTGGTTTGGAAGTGCATCTGTTTTTTAATTTTAAAAAAAGTTGTTTAAAAAATATTAAATTGATTTTTGTTTTTAGTATTCTCTTATAGTATGGTATTGATGTGTTAGTGTTATAAATAAAATAAAAATTTTAAAATAATTTATTTTAATGTATTTTTAAATAAAAATTTATTTTAAAAAATATTTTATATTGTAATCTTAAACACGCATTAAATTAAGTCAGTGTTTAGTTACCATCTTGCGATATAAGAAATAGTAACAAGGAAAACGAGACAAAAATTGAGATGTAAACAATTTAGTGGTGATGTTTAAAATAAAATGATTATTTTTATATCAAGTATTAATTATAATGGACAAAAAAATTAAATATAAAAATATATATTTTACCTTTGATATATATTATTATCAAACTTTTATATTTTAAAAATAATTAGATATTACTTTTTTTATTTTAATTTATATTAAGTATTGAAATTAATAATATTATAATAATTTTGTTATATAACCAGAATTGACTTGGTTAGTTGAATCAAAATTGAGGCTGATATGTTTTTTTTAAGAATGATTGACTTAACTCGATCAAAAATAAATCAATCCAAAATAAATTATAGGTTAAAGTTTATTGTATTTTTGAAAAAAAAAATGATTAAAACAAGGTTGCTTTGATATTTTTTTTGTCAGTCGATTGACCCTCCTTACTAGTAATTTTAATTTTACACTAAATTAACTTTAAAGTTGAATTTTAAATCTACAATAATTATTATTTTTATTCACATGATAACCCAAGTTAACTTATGTTAACCTTCTTCACTTGTACCCAGATCTTGTTAAATTAACTAAGAATAAACACATAAAAAAAATTAGAATTTTCAATAATCTGTTTATCATGAGTGCATTATTTTAACCTAAATATAAATAAAGTATATATAGATAAAACTAAAAATATTATTTTATTATTAATAAATAAGACTGCATAAATATTATTTAATAAATCTTATTTTGGTTGGTCCTTGACTCATGTTTTAAAATTGTGATAATAATAATTTTTATTATTATATTGACTTGGGTCACCCTAGGTTAACTTTTTTAATTCTTGACCTGTACTGTGCTCCAAATTAATGTCCAAATTAAGTTTTAAAACTTTAATAAAAAATATTTTTATTTTATGATAATTCGAGTCAATCTAAATTAATCATCCTAACATATGATATGAATCTTATTTTAAGTCAACTTTTAATTTAGATTTTAAAATCATTACAAGAGTTGTTGTTGTATTTATATTGATACAAGTCAATAGTTAACCTAGCTCGTAACTCAAGTTTTATTTAAGATTGATTTTTAAACCGAGTTTAAAATTATGATAATAATTATATTTATTTTTATATCAATTTAAATTTAGATAACTTCTAAAAATATAATTATTTTTATATATTTATTCATGTGTCATTGATAAATTACATTTTTATCTCTATTTTTTTTAATGGCGGTAATTAAATGCTACCTAATGCTAAGATTAGCGATATTGTTGCATTGCATTGCTTCGATGAGATTGATGAGCAGCTACGAGTACTCGACATTGGATGCATGCTTTACACGACATGCGAAAGAATATTCCCTTCAATCACGTTCGCATCTCACATCCTACATCATGAAGACAAAGTAATTGTTTAACATCACGGTAGATTCAAGGATATGTTTTTATCTTTAAAAAAATAGTAAATTAACATTTTTAAATATTTTATAATTTTAAGGTGTCAGGACCTTTTGTTTTTAGTGTTTTTCTAAAAAATATTTATTTGTTTTAAATTAATATTTTAAAATTATTTTAAAGTGCTATCTTAAAAATATTTTTTTAAAAATAAAAAATATTATTTTAATATATTTTATAGTAAAATAATTTTTAAAAACAATCATAACCATCTCTCCCAGGCAACCCAAGCATTAAAAAATTTTTAAAAAAAATATTGTTTAATGCATTTAAAAGTTATTTTTAAAAAATACCACCGGAGCACATGGGAACCAGAGAGCAATCACAAAATGATATGATGACCGGAAAGCAATCTGCAGACGCGTATGTGATCTCAGAAGCAATGATTCGCAGGATAAAATAATCGAGGATGTCTCTGGCCGGGTTTTCGGGCATGTACAAGGCCATTTCCCTTACAATTCTCCTTCCTACCTGACCCTTCCACTTTTGTTTATACAATAACCTCAACTTTTTGTTCTTTCGAGCTCTTCACTTTTATCATGGGTATTAAATTTATTTTTTAATTGACCCGGATAAAAAACTGTATTTTAAATCATGAATTGATTCAAGTTAAACCCAAAAAAATATAAAAAATAATTAACAATGTTTTACATAAAAAAATCAAGAAACAATTCTTGTAAATATGATGTATATATATAGCTATATGAAAAAATTAAGAAATATTCCATTTAGATATAAGTTATATACAATTAACCCATAAAAAATTACAAAACAATACAATTGGATATATATTTTATATATAATTATCCCATATAAAAAAGTTTAAAAAATACTTAATGTGGAAATAGACTATATATCCCATATTAAAATATTAAGAAATAATTAATATGAATGTAATTTATTATATAAAAGTATTTATAAATTAATTTTAAATTTATTAAAAAATATATCAAAAAATCAATTCTTACTTGAGTTATATGAAGTTACCTAAATTTATTTGCCTAAACTAGTAAAAGTCTAAATTTTAACTATTTAAGGGCCTATTTTATAGTGTGTTAGCTGTTATGGTATAATTTAAAAAAAAATATAAAAAGTAATTTTAGTTGATGTTAGATGATAAAATGTATGTTTGATTAAAATTATAGTTGAAATTGAGGTTGAATAAAAAATAATTTAATATGTTTAATTAAAAATACTTTTTAAATTAAAGTTTAATGATAAAATGACTAAAAATGATATGTATATTAATATAGAAGGTTTTTAATTAAAATCAAGAAATTACAATATCCAATTATAGGCTAAAAGAGCAAACATAACACAATGTTTTTCATGTGTGTGTATGTGTATCGTATTAATTTAATATTATTAAAATATTTGGGCTGGGTCGGCCCAGATAAATGGCCCAGGCTCAGCCCAAGGAAAAAGATGAGCCAACATTAGCCTATAATATTTTTTTCTTCTCTTTTGGGGTGGGCTAGACTCGATTCATGCATATAAGCTGGGCCAAATCGAGTCAACCCACCTTCCATGTTAATTATTTTCGTAGAAACATGAACAATTATTGTTCACTTTTTGCATGCAACAAAACAATTTCAAAAGTTGTAGACGGGCAAAGAAGAAGATTACTGAAAGCAGTGGTCATGGATGTGATTGGGAGGTTGAACTGATGGCTCGGGTGGTGTCGTTGTGAAGAACGATGGAAAAGTTGACGATAGGTGGTAGAGGATGCAAAAGAAGAAGAAAAAAACATAAGGAATTGTAGGGAGAAGAGAGAAAGGTTCACAGTGGCTCCCTGTGGTCTGTTGGTGGCTTCCCATAGTGGAGCTGATGATGGAGAAACCAGTGATGAGGGTGGTGGTAGCTGAAGGCCATGATGGAAAGAGAAATAAGAGAAAGGACTTGTTGCAAAAAAATAAGGAAAAGACTTGTTTTTTTTTGTGATTTTTGGACTCGATTTTCTCTTCTTTTAGGTTATGAAATCCACCTTTATTTATAAGTATGAAAAGGACAATTTTTTCTACACAGGAAAAAAAAATTTACAGTCTTAATTCAATTACGAAGAATCTCAATCGTTGATTCAAAGTAGGCATGATGTATTATCAAATTATAGCTGCAATTTGCCTAAGTTGGCCTCTCTGGGAAGATGTCATATCTATGTCTTTGCTAGTGAGCTGATAGAGACCATACCTAGACGTAGAGGAATGTTTGGTAATTATTTTTGTGTAAGTGTTGGCAAATTTGTTAAACGTTAATTACATTAAATGCATATGCAAAATAGGTAATTAGACCAGTTTTTTTTTAAAAAAACAAAGAAGATAATAAACAGTGACCAGGCAATGCATCATTTGATTCTTTTTTTTTTTAATATATATACTTGAAATGGTGCCGTTTTAGATATGAATTAAGGATTCTAACTAATTTACAATTTAATCATTTAGCTTTCAATTGCTATCAATTAAATCCCTAATCAACCATAAAATTTTGATTTAATACAATTAGACCCCTATCATATTTACACGCCTTTTGTATTATGGTTCTTGATTTTGGATTTTGTCAATTTAACCCCTAATTAACCATTAAACTTTTAATTTTTTGAATTTCACCCCTCATTTTTGTTAATAAAGCCCCTATAGTTTGGTGTCTTTTACAGATTGGTCTTTGACTGTGAATTTTATTAATTTAATATCTAATTGACCTAAAAACTTTAATTTTCTTGTAATTTGGCCCTAATTTCAATCAATTAACTTGGTAAAAATTAAATTTAGTCTTTTAAAATTCTAATTTTCTCAATTAAGCTCAAATTAGGCTCTCAAACTTAATTTTTTATCAATGAAGCCCCAAATAAAATTAATTTGACTCATTTAAAGTATAATTAAGCACTTGTGATTAGTACTCAAAAGTGCATTTTTATCATGGTTTTATATCATCATTTTGCACTTAAAGTATCAATAACTCCTTAACTAAAGTACGTTTTATAATAATTTATCTAATAATATAAGATACCTTTAATTTGTGGTAAATGTCCATTTTAAATGCAGGCCTATCACATAAATGAAATGATTGATTGATGACTTTAAGAATTTCAATTGCAAAGGCAAAGAGATGATCAAACTTAGAAAAGAGATGTCGGTGCAATCCAAACCGGAACACTGTTCGGTAATTGGGTCATATCTGGAGCTATAGATCTCAGATTTAGGTCTACTTTATATGGATGGAAAGGTAAGACATAGGCCTACAACTTTC
>SRLM01001089.1:75158-140112 GCA_015708895.1 Populus ilicifolia
AATAAAAGTTTATACTATACTTGTTTGACATACCATTAGTGGAACCTCTAACCTTGACATTTGTTATTATCATTGTTTAATCTTTACTTTAATACTCTATCTCCAAGTTCTCATCATCATCATCATCTTCTTCTCTTTCTTTATTATTATTATTATTATTATTATTATTATTATTATTATTATTATTGTTGTTGTTGTTGTTGTTGTTGTTGTTGTTGTTATTTATAATTTGTACAATAACCTCTCTGTGGTTCGACCCCGGTCTTGCCGGGTTATTTATTACTTCGACACTCCTGCACTTGGGAGAAGACATCAATCTCTTTGTCGTGTCAACTTGCATTTAATTAAATCCTTTAATTGGATCCAAATTAATTCTTAAAAATAATTAAAATTCAATTTGGCCTGTGATTAAATCAAATTGGCCTATTAAAAAATTAAGTATATCCCTAGACTTAATTTTTATGCAAATTCATCCAATAATAATTTAATTTGACCTTGAATTTGCATTTCCTCTCTATTTTTTGGCATAATGAGGTAAAATTATGCTTTAAATTTCCTTCAAAAATTACAGTTTTATTTTTTATTATTTTTTTATTCCTTATTAATTTACTTTCTTCACATTGTTAGCCTTTATTTTATTTTTTATTTTTTATTTTGAAAAAAATTAATTTTTAAAAAATAACCCAAAATTGAGTTATGACATATTTATATTTAGTTTTCTTGATTTAATTATTTTTTTTAATTTTTTGCTTACCCCTACAAAACATTAAAACACATGAGTTTTTTTTAGTAAAGCAATTCATATTATTTTTTTAAACAATTTAACCCTAAAATTTTATTTTTCTTGAATTACATCATTTTATACCCAAAATTATCATTACAACAATGTTAAAGGGTGGCATAATTGCAAAAAAAGAGGGCAAAGTGTAATACAAGAAGAAATAAAGGTGTCTATTTAAATTATAAACATTCAGCACTTTAACATTTCAAAATTTTAATTGTGGGACATAACTTTATTTTTATTACTTTTGTCCACTACAAGATTTCTATATTGAAAACAAAAAGTTCTGGTTAAAACCGATTTAGTCTAAAAAAACTAGTTTTGGTATTAATGGGTTTCGATCGATGATAAGAATCTCATCTAAGTGTTATTTGTCTAAGTTTGAAAATATTTTGGGTTATTTGATTTACACATGACTTTATCAAGGTATATGTAGTGTTTTAGTCTTTTTAAGTAAAAAATAAATTGAAAATAAATTTTTAATTTTTTTTTTCAACCATCATAGTTGTCGAGATAGAGAGAGAAGTAGTTCACATGTGGCGTGCTTATTTTTTAAAATTAACTTGACCTAAATATTTTTATATATTTCCTTTTATTTTTACTAAATATTTTTATGAAATTTTATGTTTTTTTTTCCAGAAAATATGATATGGTTTTTACTTAGTTTACATATACGTTTCTGATATATTTTTTTATAATCCTCA
Organism: Populus ilicifolia; assembly: GCA_015708895.1. Lineage (NCBI taxonomy): Eukaryota > Viridiplantae > Streptophyta > Magnoliopsida > Malpighiales > Salicaceae > Populus > Populus ilicifolia. Next base: position 76,644 of record SRLM01001089.1, read on the forward strand.
TAGGCAATCTTTATATGTAGCCCTTAATAATTTTTTTCCTTTGCTTTTATTAAATTGCTTTCCTATGCTTTTTTTTTATTAAATAATACACTAGTTTAAAAAAATAATGTTATAAAATACAAATAAATATATGATGAAATGTTTTAAGATCAAATATTTACATTCACATGTATCTTTCAACTTTCTAGTTTATTCTATAGTAAAATATCATTTGGATTTTTTTCTTAATTTTTATGTAAAATGATATCATTTTTTTAATATGCGCCTTCCATAATAGTTTTTTATTTTTATTTTATTTAATTAATTTTATATGTATATGTATATCTATTTCTATTATTATTTTATTAAATAAAAAATATTATAATAACAAAGTCATTAAATACAACTAAATAGATAATCTGTGGTGTGAGGTTAGATTTCTTGATTTACATCTATTTATCAATTTCTTCAATTTAGTTTTTAGTTATTGTTAATGATTTTTTTATATATATTTATTAACATAAATAATTTTTAATATATTTAATTAAATATTTGTATAGATTTTTAAAATTACATCTAAGATTTTTTCATGTCAAAAAATGAGTTGAAAAAACCTCTATATTTATTTATTTTTGTTAAAAAAAAATACTGAACCGAAGACGAAGATAGCCAGTCAATACTCAGTGCCCTCATCCCAGAAGCAAAAAAGAAAAAGAAAAAGAAAAAGAAAAAGAAAAAGAAAAAGAAAAAGAAACAACGGTTTTAAGTTAGAGAGAAGTGTTAAATGGGAATACACACGAAAGCCAGAATCCTTGGCTGGCCTGCAAAGAACAACCATCACATGTGATGATCAACAAAACATCACATGTCATTACTGGACCGTAATAACCATCTCCTCTTTTCCATTACCGGACGTAAAACCTTCTCCCCCTCTCTCACGTGACAAAACAAAACAACATCATAAAAAAGCGACGCGGTGGCTCCTGAAAGGGCCACTGTACTCCACTTGTCTTCCATTCAACGTCTCATTATTTTTATTTTCCCTTCGATAAATCCTTTGTGTCGTTCATTTCTCTCGGAAAAAAAAAGCGACTACCCTTTGTTTAGATTTCAGCTTCTTCTCCTTCTCCCATGGCTTGTCTAAGCGATGAGAGTTGGGTTTCATCAATACTATCTAAACGATTGTCTATCCAAGAAGGAAAAGAAGATGGAGTGAAGGAAGAGGAAACCACAAATTCTTTTGCTTCAGACTCTACAAATTTTCCATTCGAGAAGGTTTTTCCTGTTTATGCAATGGGGCTCTTGAAGCCTGAATCGGACCCTGTTTTATTGGCGGCTGATTCCAGAGACCCCCTCTGGGATGCTGTTAGAGAAGAGGCTAAGATAGAGGTAACACCCCCCCTCCTTCGGGTTTATTCACAATACTCGTTTCTTTTGATTCTTCAACGATTTTTTCTTGGCGGGTTATTGACGTTCAGTTTCAAGGTTATTTTTTTATTTTTATTAATTATGTTAAATTCTTGTGTTGCTGGATAGTGGATTAGACTGGAAAATGCTTAATCTTGATACTGGCTTGTTAAGTCTGAAAATGGATATTGAACTTTCACATATCCTTGCTAAAAGCTTGAGCTTTGGTATTTCTAAGTGGGTGAGTCTTTAATTTTTGGTTTCTAAGCTATCTAAATTATTGTTAAGTGCAATGATGATTTAGTTGCTTCATAAGATCGGTGGAAGAAATTGAGAGAACACGAGAGATTGCCTTAAAGATTAAGGATTGAAACAATTTTAATCAATTTTGGGAAATTGTGTTTGTTTCAGTTTATCCTTGCGTTATTTTAGAATTCAATGGAGCCTTGGAGAATATGCCTAGTAAAGATTTTATTTTTGTGATTATTCATGGAGACAAGGAATTCCTCTCCGCTGCTGTTTGTGCTGCACTCAAGAATATTTTGTTGGATGAATATGTAATATCTTTTATTTTGAGGTCCAGCAGTAGCATTTTCTACCCGAAAGTAAAAGCTCCTACTGAGTACTTATATAAATGCAATGAAACACTGCAGGCAGAAAAAGAACCGATTTTGAGTAGCTTTTTGTATGCTAGTATTTTGTCGCATGATTGCTTAGAGCAAGCACTGGCATTTGTTCTCGCAAATCGGCTGCAAAATCCTACTCTATTGGCAACCCAATTATTGGATACAATTTCTGATGTAATAACGAAGGATAGAGGTATTCAGCATTCTATTCGCCTAGATATGCAGGTAACTTATCAAATTCTCTGAATACATGCCTGTGCTCACAGTGTTCGATTGACAAGAATAAAGAATCTTATCTTCACTATGAAAATCTTCCTTCCTGTAGGCATTTAAAGACCGAGATCCTGCCTGTTTGTCATATTGTTCTGCTCTATTGCATCTCAAGGTAATTACTTTTTCCATGTTTTGATGCTGCAAGTGGTACTGTTGTGCTAAAGCTTTTCCACTGATCATATTTCTTTTTTGGGAGTTGGGAAACAAAGGTAGCATGTGTTCACCCTTAATCTGTCAAAGTCCTAGCTTATGCACTGATGTGAAAGTAAAGTGTTTGAATTGAAATAGGCAATACAAGCATCATTTGGCATGTTATGTTTCTTTTACAGGGATACCATTCCCTGCAATCCTATAGAGTAGCACATGTTTTGTGGAACCATGGACGGAAAGTACTGGCCTTGGCATTGCAAAGCCGAATCAGTGAGGTAGTTGGAAGATAATCTGTACTATTCTTTTCTTTCCATTTTTCTTATGGGATGGTGTTTTTCTTTTTTTCTTCTCATAATTTGACATTTACTCTGTCCAGGTTTTTGGCATTGACATACATCCAGGTATGTTTATAGATTTATTTATTGCATGTTCCATGTCGTTTTATTCTATAATACCCTGTTACTTAATTCTGGAAAAATCATGGTGGGAAATTTTACTTAAAGAGAGAGATATAATTATATAGAAAGCATGTTAGCATATTCAGCAGCATATTAATGTTCCATTGCTGCAAAAGCAATTGTTGATAAATCATACTACTTGAGGAATTTATTCTTGGAAGATGTTTTGTGCCTTTTTATTCATATCAAATAATGAAGATACTGTTTCTGACTGCTTGTAAGCCCAATATTTGACCTTTTTCATTCACTGGGCAGCTTCCAGAATTGGAGAGGGCATATTATTGGATCATGGAACGGGTGTGGTTGTCGGTGAAACTGCTGTCATTGGAAACAGAGTCTCATTGATGCATGTAAGCCACCCTGATCCTTCCCTTCTACTGTTATTTAATGTAAGAATTAATCTGGGTACTATTATGTTGGTACCTGTCTTAATTGGGTGCATTGTGTTGTTAAGTTGTGCTACTAGACACAGCCCCAATTTTCCCACTCTCCTGAGAGCTTTCTATTATATTTTCATGATTATTGTTTACAGTTTTTCTCTTATTTTTATGTGTTTGATTTCTTACTTGATAAGTTGCTGTAAAATCTATTGGGAAATGTCAAGATATTTTATATGGTTTACTTGTAAATTTGATTTGGTTAGGTTACCACTTTTTTAGAGGACAATTTTTTCCGAGCATTGCCTCGTTTCGAAAGCTTTAGTTGCCTTGCACTGAATAATAAAACCATGTATTGAAAATTGTATCTGACTAATAAAGATGATTTAATGTTTCAATAGATGGAGGAATGGATTCTGTAAAGGACAATGTGCATGGGACGCCTTGTTTATTTGCGATTGCATATTTGCGTTATCATAATAGCAAAGATGTTTGGCAGGGTGTTACTTTAGGAGGGACAGGGAAAGAAATTGGTGATCGCCATCCAAAAGTAGGTGATGGTGCACTAATTGGAGCATGTGTGATAATACTTGGGAATATAAAAATAGGTGAAGGGGCTATGATAGCTGCTGGTTCTCTTGTATTAAAAGATGTCCCCCCGCACAGGTAGGATGGGGAATTTCTATTATATTTGTATCAGATATTACTAGTTTATGGAATTAGTTTTCTCATTATTGTATCTGCCTGCCTGACGTGCTTATTTTCCTTTTGTTTCGGTATCTTCAAGTATGGTGGCAGGAACGCCAGCAAAGGTGATTGGATACGTGGATGAGAAAGATCCATCTCTAACAATGAATCATGGTAAGTCTTGTGTATGAGCGAGTGTGCATGAACCCGTTTGCTTTTCTAATTAGCAAATCATGTAGGAGTGTATAACAAAAGATTAGAATGGTCTGAACCCATACATTTGTAGGGCCAAAGCTATGGAACAGATTAAGTAGTCCCAGTTCATCCATAACCCAATATTGCATATTCAGTTTAGAATATGTAGAAATTTGATGTTTGGACAGAAGCACCTGTCGGCAAAGAAGTATGCATCTAATGTTTTTGAATGTACAGTTATGCTGACCTTTTAAATAGGACTGAAAATTGGATGTACATGTTGTGGTCACAGTCTGATTTTTACCACACGTTTATGTCTTTTATTCTTATGCTTATGTTGAATTACAGATGCTAGCAAAGAATTCTTTGAACATGTGGCCGTCACTTTTAGAGATGGAAGATCCAGTCATAACTGGTGAGCACCACCTTTCTGTTCTTGTTTTTCATATCGTTTTACTGTAATTACGAGCAACTAATCTGGATGATTGATCTAATGGTCATCCCGGTAATTATCGACATAAAATTATTGAGTATTTGGTATTTACGTGCTGTTGTAGTCTTTTAGTATCTACCTCTCAAGGTCTTTATTTCAAGCAGCAATAAAGATTTTCCTTTTCCAGATTATATCACTGAATTAAATTACTTTGTTTTCAGAAGCTCGGGATGAGGGGAAAAATGGCAAGGGTACTTGAAGATTCGCACAGGCTTAGCTTAGGTCTCCTCTGCCAATGTAAGCCGTTGTCTCGGTTGGAGAAAACGCACTATAGTCTAGGGACAGCAATTTACTTGCAGAATAATCGAAGGACAAGTTTATAATAGTTGTAATAGGCAATCATTTGTAATAGGCAATCATTGATATACCTTTATAATATAGGCTCTCTATAGTCCTACAGTTCTCTGTAGTTCAAATTTTTCGTGGAAGAACTTTGTCTTCCAAATTTGAACCATCTCCCCCCCGTGAATAATGGTTATACTGGCTGAAGGAGGTTCTTTCGGCGGAGAAGAATCAGGCAACAAATTGAATGTATGGCTATTATGTGGACTGGAGGACGACACTTTTGGGCTGTGCTTCCCAGATGCTAGGTGGCTGCCAACCTGCGTGGCTGGACCTAAGAGATGACGGTCCAGCAATGGATTCCAAATGGAAGAAGTATTTCTCAATGGCTCAGATGACTGACACTCCAAAAATCGAAGGAATTGTTTTTAAAAATGTTTTTTTATTTTAAAAAATGTATTAAATTGATATTTTTTATTTTAAAAAATTATTTATGGTATCATTATATGAAAATGTTATAATGTTATGAAAATATAATTTTTTTTATTTGAAACAAAGAAAAAAATAAAATTTTTAAATTTCTTTAAAAACATTTTTGAATTATAAAAACAAATACTTTTAAGAGTATGTTTTGGCAATAAGAAAAATCTTTTGAAAATTTTTAATTTAAATTAATTTTTATTTTATTTTTGAATGATTATAATTATTTATATTATTTTTTTTAAAAAATTTTAATAAATAAAAAACATTTTAAAAAATATCTACCATCATAATTTTAACCAATATCTAAGAGTTCAGTTTTGTGTTATTGTTTAATATTTATTGAAAGTTTATTTAGTATTATGATGGTAGGTATTTGTTTTAAAAAAAGTTTGCTTGAAATGCATTTAAATTATATATTTTTTAAATTTATTTTTAATATTAATATATAATAATTTAAAATTTTATAAAAATATTTTTAAAATAATTCTACGGCCATATGCCCATTGAAAGGTTTGGTGGTGGAAAGAAAAATAAAAAAGGGAAGAGAAGGATGGCTTCGTACAAACGCCTCGTCAATAGATCTTGGAAGACTAAAATTTATTTATACAAGTCAAATTACTGTTTAGGTCTTGAAATTTTGTTTTTTTTTTATTGAAATTTATTATACAATTANTGAATTTATGGTAAATTCAAGGGGTGTTTGAGATTACATCTATATACATTTAAAATTACTATGAGTGTTTTTTAAGAGTATTTGAAATTAAAATAATTTTTTTATTATCTTAATATATTAATATAAAAATAATATGAAAAAACTTATTTTAATACATTTGAAAAAAAAAACAATTTTAAACAAAAACTAAAAGCTACGTCAGTCAGTCAGTCAGAAAAGAGTTTTAACCAAAAGAAACACAGCATCAATATTTCCTAAGAGAGAACCTTAAAAACGAAAAAATGGCAGAGAGCTTGGGATAAAACGGTAACGTTGGGTAATAATCCGGCCCGGACTCTTGCGGCGTGTGATTATCATCATCACCGACAACATCTCCTCTGTGATTTCAGTTTTCTTGACAGTTCTCTTCAAATCGCAAATTAGTAGTGATTTTTATTCATAATTCTCTCTAGATCTCTTCTCCAGCGAACCAAATCAAGCGAGCCTCCTCCTCCTCCTCCTCCTTCACTGGTACAATTTTCTTCTTCTTCTTTTTTGTTTAGGGTTTAGGTTCTCTCAATTGTTTGCATAATTTTTATTAAACAACTGTACTGCACATAATGAAACAGAGAGTGATGGCTTCAATTTTATGGAGTGAAAGTGTAATATTGAGGGATTTAGATTTAGATTTAGATTTATAATAATAATAATAATAATAATAATAATAATAATAATAATAATAATAATAATAATAATAATTTACCACTTTTGTTTCTTTAAGCATTGGATCTCTATTAATGTCATGCCTGTTCATATTTCACCTTTCCTTTTTCTACTATTGTTATTTTTTCTGTTATTTAGTTCAAGAGACCCTAACTTATTATTGATTATTTTTTTCTTCCGTTCGTTCATGTCGTTCTCATTAGTATTTTTCTGCTTCTATTTTGCTTAGGCTTTCTTGAGTGTTTTTGAAGATTTGAGGGTTTGGAGGTGTTGCTTGGTGGTCATTTATATAGAGTAGGATAATGTTGACGGAGGAAAATAGTAGTGTCGGTGAAATGCTGGAGAGTAAAACTGAAGATTCTCCCTCAAAGTTGGAGAAACAGATGGCTGGTGATGTGCATATTAATGGGAATGTATTGAAGGAAAATGGGCTGTGTGATGATGGCAATGTGCTGGAAGAGAGCACGAATGAGCAGCTTTTGCAGATGGTTATTGAGCTGAAATTTCAGAATGAGTTCTTCAAGTCTCAGTTTGAGGGATTGAAGTCCCAGCAGGAAGCAGAAGAAAGTAGTCAGGAAAGTGGCGAGTCCGCTGATGTGAAAGAATTATGTGAAAAGATCCAGTCTTTGAATAGAGAACTTGATGAGGAAAAACAGACACGGGGAGCAGCAGAGATTGCTTTGGAGCATCTCCGTGAGGAGTACTCTGAGGCAGATGCGAAAGCCCAAGAGCTTTCCTTGAAGCTTGCTGAAGGTCAGATTTTCCCCCCTTGTCTATTTGGAGATTTTAAAAATCTATCCAATGGAGTCTTTTTTACTTAGATTGTCTGCTCAATTAGTGAAGAGCTTGCCAGTTTAAATAATGTTGTTTCATAGTGAAAACTTCCTCCACCGTTTGTATTCTTAACACATTGTAATTGTGTTAATATCTTTAGAGAACCAATTCTACGTAGAGAAATGAACATAATAGTCAGGTGCTAGAGGCTTGAGATCTGGTTTGCCTTGTAGAAATCTTAAAAAGGGAATGGAAGGTTATTATAATTTCGTGATCACGTTTCTGTAGTTTGTGTAATGATATCATTATATCTTTACCTGCCCTCATCTAAATGCATTTTATGGTTTCTTTGCATAGCTAAACAGAAATTGGATCAAGAAATCAAAGAACGTGAGGAGAAATATACTGAACTTGATTCAAAGTTTCAAAGGCTTCATAAAAGAGCAAAACAACGTATTCAAGAGGTGCAAAAGGTAAATTCTTTCTTTGGATTGTTTGTTGTGGTTTACTTGTTAATGATGCTGTTATACTGTTCTTAAAGATAATGTGATCATTTATCTTGAAAGGAGAAGGGGAGAGAGGTAGAGATAGACAGATACTATTTGCAATGTTATCTTTCCAAATTTAGATGTTAAGATTCCCATCAATGAGAATTGCATATTTTTCCTATGTCATTTATAGTCTACTTTTCTTGTGTGCATGCGTGCTAATAGGTAACATTTGGAAGTGCAATTTATATTAACTTAACACATGAAAGCATATATGCATATAGTTGGATTTTTATGTTCTAAAAGAAAAAAGAAAGAAAAAGACAAAAAAAGAGAGAAAGAATGAATGAATGAGCACCTGCAGAAACTGAGTTCAGATGCTGTTTGGAGATTGTCATTTTCAGGAAAAAGATGACCTTGAAGCCCGGTTTTGTGATGCAAATGAAGCTGCTAAGCAAGCATCATCAGAACAGTCATCTCTAAAGCAAGAGCTGGAGCGCACAAGACAACAAGCAAATGAAGCATTGAAGGCAATGGATGCAGAGAGACAACAATTAAGAAGTGCAAACAATAAGTAATTCTTTAATCACCTGCATGCTAAGGTTTATTTATCCCTTTTTGAAGGAAACTTATTTTGAGATTGATTTGTACATAAATATCAAAATGTTGCACTGTCCATGTGCTTGTAGGTGTATTTTATGGGAGAAGATAGTGTAGCCTGACTTTTTTGCATGTTACTGTCTAAATTTGATATCAAGTGGTTCTCCAATCCCAAATCCATCCCAAAACTTCCCATGCTATTTGCTCATGAAGAGCTGAATTAACTCCAGTTGAATTAAATTCTCTCTCTGGGATTATGTGCCGGAACATGTTTTTCTTCTTTTCTCCAAGCAGTCTGGAGGTTTTTGTTGAGTTCAGTTTTTAGTGATTTGATCTCTTGCTTAGGAAACCAAAAAAAAAATAATTTCAAATTGCTCCCCCCTGACCTCACGGAAAGTTTGCCTTGTGAAAAGAAAAGGCATTATTATTCAGTGGATCTAAAACCCTCTTCCTATCTGTGTATGCTTGTGCATGTTCATGTGCTCTTTTAGTTTTCCCAGCAGTTGGGATCGAGCCTCTGCTGATTTTACCCCATGCTGATCCAACCTCTTGCTTGAAGACCCCCAAATTCTCCTGAGTGTCAATTCATCTCTTTCTGAGCCAGGTTCAATTACATGTTGAATATTGTAAACAGATTATAAATAACTCATGTTGCATGATCATTGCAGATTGTCTTGTTATCCTTCAATAGAAATTATTAGGCACCATAAATGCATCTGCATGCTAGACTGAAACCAGTGACTTTCTTTCCGCATTAAATTTCTGTCAACAACTTTCCATTACTAGATTAAAGTGCACAACTTTCTACTTTGATATTTGAAAACATTTACATTCAGTATTATGCAATTTTACTTTCTAAATATTTCCAAAAAAAAATAAAAATGTATTGATGTACAGACTCCGTGACAATATTGAGGAATTACGCTGTTCATTGCAACCTAAAGAAAGTGCTATTGAGGCATTGCAACAAACGCTTTTAGAGAAAGAACAGGTACTGGTTAGACATGCTTATATGTTTGCTTGATTGCTTAAGCTAAAAGCAAGGCTTTGAAAACCCGTTTACTTGCATTATGTTCAGATGTTGGAAGACATGCGAGGGATGCTACAATCTGCGGAAGAAAAAAAACAAGCTTCAATGACTGAGCTCTCTGCTAAACATCAGAAAGTAATTTGTTTCAGATGCCTTGACTATAAATTCTTTTTTAATACAAAGATAGGATGGTTTCCTTTGTGCTATTAGTTTGTACAAAGTATGTCTTAACTTTACTCCTGTTTATTTCTTTTCATCAGAATATAGAGAACTTGGAAGGTCAAATTGCTGATGCCTTGACAGATAGGAACAAGGCAGCTGAAACTATATCCAAATTGCAGGTGAGACTTCTCCTTTTATGGTTTTGTATTTATTTAATTCCGTTTAAGAATTCAAAGAGAAGCTGCATATAATGAGTTATGATCTTGTGTTTTTTGATCTTCACATTTTACATGTGTGATAACTCACCATTCAAAGGGATCACATCTGGCTTAAAATGTGTAACATGCACTAGTTTTATCTAGGCTTTCAGAAAGATGAGTTCCACTAAGAAGTGATATATTTTGCAGGTTCTAGTTGCAGAGAAAGAGTCTAAGATTGCGGAGATGGATGCAGCCTCAAGTGGTGAGACAGCACGGTTAAGAGCTGCTTTGGAAAGTGTAAAAGGAGAGCTTGCTCATCAAAAACACGAGCATGTATGAACTGAAATTTATGATGAGTAATTAAGAAACTTGAAGATTAATTCCCCTCCCCCCCTAAATGCCATAGCATGAACCATTGAGCCTCTTGTGTGAAATCCAGTAAAATGTTCGTGGTCTTCATGATTGATTGCTCCAAATTGTCTTCCCTTGTTCATGTCTCATATAGTAAAGTTGATTGAGTTCTAAATGTCTTAGGCTGAGATCTTTAACCTCCCCAAACTGTTTATTTCATAATTTGATGTTGCACATATGATCAAAATGCATGTACTTATGTTTAGACCATGGAACAAGTAGACTAGTAAAGCACCGATAATCTTCATTTAAGTTCCCATCGCTATCCCAGGGTGCAAGGCACCCATCAGAAGATGTCGTGCATGAACTGTCATAATGGAGCAAAATGTCATTTATTTAGGACTACATTCCTTCTTTCTTCTAGTATGTGTATTGGGTGAGTGCACACTCATACACACACGTTTATGTATACTTGAGTTCATTTCCACAACTGTTATGATTTCAGGAGAAAGAAAAGGAGAGTTGGGAAGCTGCCTCCCAGGCACTGAAAACAAAGCTGGAAATAGCTGAGAGGAATTACATACGTGCTGAAATTGAAGCAACCAAAATGAAAGGTACATCTCAGTGCTATGGTTAATTTCATCTATTTTCATGATGATTGAGTGGATATTCATGCTTTGTGAACTGGTAGGTCAACTGGAATTAGAAGTGTCTGTCCAAAGCCAGATGCTAAGTAAAAAAGATGCTGAACTATTGGCTGTCAAAGAGGAGGTACCAAGTGTTTTTTCATTAGACTTTCTTAGTAAGCTAGTCAGCTAGTAAGACTTTTGTAATACATGAGGGAGATGACTGAATTTGGACTTTTTAACATAAGTTAGTTAATAGTTAGCACACAGAAAGCAAAACCTGTCATGTGGGAATATCATCACATTAGTTATACTTTCCTGAGACAAAATTGTCAGTAACATAAAGTTGCATAGATTTTGGTGTTCGTATCTGTCCTCTTTTATATTACTTCATCGATTATACTTGCAGGTCAACCGCCTTGAAAGTGAATTTTCGTCGTATAAGATCCGTGCTCATACACTTCTTCAGAAGAAGGACGCAGAGCTAGCCGCGGCTATGGACTCTGAACAACTTAAAGCTATTGAGGAAGCACTGAAAGTACATGCCTAAGATTCTCTTCAATTAGTATTATGGAGGGTATAATTTGAGGTGACTGGTGATATTAAATTATAAAGCTTTTTTTCTGTAGGAAGCTGAGACAGAAGTATCATTGGCATCTGTAGAAAGGGACAAGGCTCTTCAAGATCTTCAGGAAGCATTGGCTAATCATGATAAAGAACTTGCCATAAGGTAAGCTGTTGCTGAATGCTTCATTATAAGATCTCCCTTTGTTCAATCCCTGCTTTGTTTCTATTTGTGTGACTGTTGTAATTGTTTATTTAATGTGTAATCACAGAAATTGATGCAGTTCCTTCAAAGTGCTGCTTTATGCTTGATAGGCATGATTGATTACAAAAACTGCCCCATCCCTCTTTTTTTGTTTGTTGGTTTTGTATTCAATGTTATTTGGCAACATTCTTTTGCTGTATACAAGTGTGAGGACTTTTCTTAAACTGTTCAGTTTTGCAACTGTTTCAGAGATGCAGCTCTTAGCAATGCCATGCAGCAGATAAAGAGCTTAGAAACAAAACTTGATTCAGCCAATGTTCATCTCCAATCAGAGAAAGAAACATGGAAAATAAACCTTCAGAATTTGGAAGAATCATGGCGATGTAATATGTCCATGTTTGATTTGAGAATCTTTTACCCTGCTACTTCCTATGGTTTCCTTTGCCCTCACAAGATGCATATGATTAAGCTTTGAATTAAATTTGTACTTGGAATGATAAATTGTCAGTGAGATGTGAAGCCCTGAAAGCAGAAAAAGAAGTGCCTTCTGGACAAGATATACAGAGAGAACTAGAAGAGCTCGAACTAAAGTATAACAAACTTAAGGTAACTTTTATTCCATTGTTTATGTAAGCTTTATTCATTCTCTTTGTTGATTAATTGGATTCATATATTGTAGGAAGAGCATGATTCATTCCGGGAACTCGCTGATAGAATGATGGAGGAGAAAGATAAAGAAATATCTAAACTTGTTGACTCCAACAGGAATCTTCATCAGTCAATGGAATCAAGACCCCGTGTATGTCTTTTTTTTCTTTCAATATATGTAGAACTTAGCCCTTTTCTGATGAAATGGTTTGTTATGTAATTTGTAATCTCACCATGTGTCTCAGGTTGATCATAGCGATGACAGCATCACAGGTATACAGATATTTCCTTTGCCTTTTCCGCTCATTTTAGTTAGAAGTAGTACTTTTCTGCCATAGTGGGGAAGGTTTTCAATTATTTTATGTTGGTTAGGTTCTAACCTATCCCTTTTGAATTGGTGTTTTCAGCCATGCACAAACAAGATGGAGCAAATCTAAGCACCTCCATAGCAGAACAGCAGATTCTGGTAGAAACTTCTTTTTCTTAGAACTGTCATTGTTATATGCAATAATCTTGTTAAGTGTGATATCATGGCAAGCATGACATGAGTAAAACTTCATTGGAACAGGCACAAGCTTGTTTCAAACATTCCTGGAGGACACATTGATTAATATATTTGAATACTTGTGATGATTTACTTGCATTTTTGTGTTCTTTACTAGCCTTTTTTTTTCATGATCCCAGTCTAGCATTCTTGACGAGTTGCTATTTACCATGCTTGGTATTCATCTAGATAAAAGAATATTATATAAACAGAGCAAAATTAATTACCAAAGCATGATGAAGAATAAAATGTTCTCCATGTAATGAAATTAAAAGAAATATCATAAAAGAGCAGTGCAATCCTGCTGAATATCATGACACTCCACTGCAATTGTCTGTATGGAATACCAAAGAAGGATGTCACCCAAGGAAGACAGGAAAACTATCCTATCCCATAAGGGTTGTTTCTTAGATGGATCCTGGTGCTTGCCTTTCTTTGTGCAACTTCTGTGGATACTGTTTGATATCCGTGATTATTCAAAGCACGATTGTGAACACACAAGTTATTCCTGTAAATGAACGCTTCCCGGGGAAACTCATTTAAAGTTCTAACTATTTTGTTTCATTGGATATGGAATTTGCATAGTTGAGATGTATTTTGTACATTTCTGGTACCTGGAAAGCCATCTTCCCATTCTTGTCATATACACAGTTAATAAGTGTGAAGGACTTGAAAATATAAGCTATAACTTGTAGTAATGATTTTGCTGATGATTAAACAAGATACTTGAATCGTCATGTTATTCTTCATATACCATTTTTCACTTGTTCAATTCAACGTGCCATGTGCCCTTTTTTTCCACCCATTTCCTTGTCAGGACTCAATTTGCCCACTAAATAGCTTTGTAATAATCTCTTACTAAATTTCAGCTACTGGCAAGGCAACAAGCTCAGAGAGAGGAAGAGTTAGCACAATCTCAGCGGCATATTTTGGCACTTCAAGTATGTTATATGTGGATTTTTTCAATTATTATCATATGGTGAAGTTTCTGATAGCTGTTCTATTTAGGAGGAGATTGAGGAACTTGAACGGGAGAATCGTCTGCATGGCCAACAGGTATTGAAAAGTTTGATTTTGCTCATTTAGCTGGGTACATGTGCTGAGAAATTTCTTTATCAAATCTGTATGGTCAAGGTGAAAGTATTGAGATGGTGAATGGTCTGGTGACAAGAATAATTTGAAGCATTTATGAGAAGTTACACTAGAAAAGATTTACGGAGCTTGCTAAGATTCTTGGTATGCTGAAAATTCAATCAGTGGTGAGATTTTGCCTACCACATCAAATGAGCAATCTGACTACAAGCAAAAGTTACTTGGAAAGATTCCAAAACTAAGTTGTTTCTTATTGTCAGAGAGACAAGATTAAATAGCTTATGATATACAGTGAATGTGACGCCAAATAAAACTCAATGTTAAGTAGGAAGTGTTTGTCAGTCAATTCTTAGTAAGTAGCACTTAAACCTTGTTCATTGGATAAGCCAAAATGATTAGGGAAAAGGAGAATATGTGTGGTGAAAATACTTGGGTATCATGCTAAGATATGCTGGGTCATGAATTTGTTTCTTGTTGTGATAACTGTTTGTTGTTACTACTAGTATAATGGAATGTTTTTAACTTGATGCGCAGGAAGCTATGTTGAAGACTGAGCTTCGCAACATGGAAAGAATGCAGAAAAGAGATGGTGTAGATTTGACATATCTAAAAAATGTCATCTTGAAGCTTCTTGAAACAGGTACCTGGGCTGAATTGTCATCAATCACTAAATTCTAAATTTGTTCATTTTATTCTCTCCTTTTGATGGAATGATTGAGACACAAGTGATGCTAGGAAGTTTAATGGTATTGATTAGTTTTATTAAATTTATTTGAACAGGAGAAGTGGAAGCTCTCCTGCCTGTTGTGGCAATGCTTCTTCAATTTAGTCCTGAAGAGGTGAAATTTCTCTTTCTGCTTATTGTTAAGCTGTTGTGGTCCGGGAATTAGTAAGCGTAATGTTGTGATGTCTTGACATCTGAAGAACATAAACTAGCTACCCAATTTCTTGTTTTTTTTTTTTAATGCACATGGTTGCTTAAGAATCACCATAAATAGTGCTGATTCCTTGCTGCCTTTTGTGTGTGTGTGTGTGTTGTATATTTACTTTACTCCAGCTGTTTTACTTTGATGAAAAAAGGGAAAGCTTTACGGTAGTTGAAAAACCATCCATATTAGAATATAGATGTGCAAGTACTGCACAGGCCATTTGTTGATCAAATCAAGTCATTGCTCACATTGTCCTTGTGTCTAGGAAAGTCCTTTTTCTGTCTGACCTTGGCTCAAATTTATCAAATTTCGCTCTCTACTTTTGATTGCAAAAACAGGTGCAAAAATGTCAACAAGCATACCGTGCATCTACTGATGTTCCACCAAGCCCAGCAAGTGACACTCCAGGATCCGGTCTGTCTCTTTTCTCGAGATTCTCATTTTCATAACAGCTGAAATGACACCCACACAGTTCTTTTACTGAACTGTCTACAACTGCAATCAAAGTGAAGTGCTGGCGGCTGCTCGCCAGCAGATTCAATTCGTAGCCGAGATGTTGCCGTGGCTGGATCATGTATTCTTTTTGTGCACAGCAATTTTTTTTTGCAACAATACTGTTTAGATATTGTAAAAGAACAGCTACAAGAAAATAACACGCGTTAAGTATCAAGAGAGGGAGGAACCACATCTTGTCAGTACCCAGTTATGCTTTTCGGATGGTCTGTCATGAAGCTAGGCAGGCTAAAACCTCCCCCCTGCTATACTTTCCTTCCGTTTTTTTTTTTTATTCATTGTATAGGTGAAAGCATGTTTCGAAACTAATATGCAAGAACAGTAATTGAGGAACACGAAATTGCATTTTTGTTTCAATACAGAGATTCTGCCACTATTTGGAGAAATGTGTTTGAAACACAGATTCTTGACTGTCATCTTTTACGCTGTTTTGCAAAAAGGTTCCGCTGCACTTTCTTGAAAACTTAATTCCGTTTCATTACTAATTTTTCAAACTTGAAGGATCTTCTGCATTCTCTTTCTTATCCCAATATAATCATTCTTCGGACACGCATTCAAATTTCCTCGTCTATGCTTGTATTTTTAGAGGACAACAAAAAGCGGGGAAGTGGGCCGGTCAGGATAGTAGGATTTGATTGTTAAAGCAGCAAGATCTGCTATGAAGAACAGGTTTTAAGTAGCGGCGATTTGCAATTGGGATTTGGTGAATCTGTTAAGATTGAGAGGATGATGCCACTATTGTTCTTCTTTCCACTCTTGTTCGTACATGAAATCGAAAGTTTGGCATGGTTGCTAGTGATTTTTGGGTGAAATTTGGTGTGGGCTTGCTGGAGTTTGATTGAAAAAGAAGAGGAAATTAGCCATGGTCTCTTCAAAAGCAGAAAAGAAATAAATTAGATTTTGATTGATTGGATTTTTTTTCCCTTGAATAATTTTTTTTAATTATTTACTAGGGTAGATTTTTTTTTTTGTTTAAATTTTAAAATTGAGTTTGCTCAATATGTATAGTGTAAGATATTTCTCTAATTTTGAGATTATAGTTATTTTTAAAGTGTTTTTTACTCAAAAATATATTAATATATTTTTTTTTAATTTTTTTAAAATTATTTTTGATATTAATATATTAAAATAATATAAAAAATATTTTTTTAAAAAATAAAATGCAAAGAGAGTTTTTAGGCCCTTTTTGTTTACTGGAAAGTAGTTTTTCTTTAAAAGTGAATTTTTTTAAAAATAAATAATAAAAAAATGAATTATTTTTTAATATTTGGTAATATAATAGAAAATAAGTTGGAAAACACTTTCTAGTGTTTGGTTATGTCATAGAAAATGAGTTGAAAAATAACTTATTAATGTTTTATTTTTTTCAAGTTTATTAAAATAATGAGAAACAAATCTTAAAAATTAAAAAGTTGAATGAGAATGAAATTAAAAAAAATAAAAAATTTATTTCAAATAAAATAAATAATAATCAAAATAATAGAGATCAAATCTAACAAATAAAAAAATTAAAAGATAAATAATAATAATAATAATAATAATAATAATAATAATCATTTCATAAATTATTTCAAATAAAATAAGTAACAATCAAAAGAATGAGAATTAAATTTAATAGATAAAAATTTTTCATTAAAAAATAATAAGAAAAAAATAAATAACAATTATAAAAATAAAAACTAAAGTTTAATATAAAAACTAAATTCTAAGGGATGAAATTAAAAATCATATTTAAAACAATATATACATGTCAACAAAAATTTTGAAGAATAAATTTAATATAATTAGAAAATAATATGATATTTTTAAAAATTTTATAACTTTTAAAAAGTGTTTTCCACTCAAATTTTTCAGAAAAATATTTTCTTGAAAAATAAACTAAATTTTTTTAATTAAAAAATATTTTTTATTAATTAATTTTTCTAATAACAAATAAATATAATTTTTTTTTTAAAAAAAACCTATTTTCAACCAAGACCCCCTAGTTTATACATCGTTTTCGTGGTGCGATTGAGGACTGTCGGTCACTGAGTTGGTGGACTGGAGATAATTATGCGCTTCAGCGGCATTAAGCAAGATGTCATTCTCCACTTCAATGGGGGGACACCAAGCGAAAGAAGCCGGTTCAAGGTTCTGGCCCATGCTCAGATTCAAGCTGTGCATCTCTATTTCATCTCTTAGCAGCATAACCGCGGAATACCTCCTTGGAGGCACGGTCCGAGTGCCGACTGCTCCACTTTCTTACCCATTATCCATGGTTCGAATCCGTGGAGATGCCAATTTATTCGTCCGGGTGCTAAGGTGCTCGGTTCAAAATCACAGAGACAAAATTTTTGTGAATACCAATTTGATAGTGGAGCAACTGTTCGGGATACAACGGAAGAGGGACTTCGTCAAGCTGGCTGCGCTTCCAAAACAATTAAAATAATTCACCCTCGGATTGTAAAGAGGCAATTCAAGATGTGATCTTCGTTTCTACACGATTAAAGGATCTAGTTTTAATTGCGGAACTGGCCTCAATGATGAATGATAACATGGATATCAAACCGAACATGTGACTCGTTCAATGGGTGCATGCTGTACTCAAGTTCCAGGTCATTATCTCCTCCAGGCTCCTTTTCAAACACTCAAACATCGAATTGCATTTTGAACAATTATCTTTTGCAGAAGGTTCAGACATCATGTTTTCGTTCTCTATTTCCATTTTACCAAAACAGGTTTGGTAGATGTGCGCTCAAATGTCGATGTAATATCATAATTTATTTGGTCCCATTGCATTGCACTAAAAAATAATCTGAGGAATGAAATGAAAACACGAAAAAGATACTATATGATCTCGCTAAATTGAGCTTGACACTGAGTAACATGACCATAAGAACAGCCTATAAAACTGCATCAATTCCCAACTGTAAAAACCACTAAGATCAAAGCAAACATAAAGGAAACAACACGACCATATTGTTACACATCTCTTAGAATAATCATTCATAGGAGGCATTCAAAGTCTCAAAACTTGAAAGCACCATGTTGGGGTTCAATCATCCAATCAATGAGGACTCAAGCATGCCTTGCCTGGAAATCCTTCATGAAAGCAACCAGCTTTTCAACACCAGCCAAAGGCATTGCATTATAAATGCTAGCTCTCATTCCTCCCACTGACCTATGCCCCTTGAGCTGAATCATCTTCTCCTTGGCAGCTTCTTTGATGAACTCAGCCTCCAATTCAGACTTCTCTAGTGTAAAAGGCACATTCATCAACGACCTCACAGATTTGTCAACAGGACACCTATAGAACCCCTTGCTCTCATCGATAGCATTATAAAGCAAATCACCTTTCTTCTTATTCCTCTTTTCAACCTCCTTTAACCCACCTTGTGCCAAAAGATCGTCAAAAACCAGACCACACATGTAAATACCAAAACAAGGTGGTGTATTGTAAAGTGAATTATTCTCTGCATGGATCTTATAATCTAACATCACAGGAGTAATTCCTTGTGCATTGCCAATCAAATCTTTCCTAATTATCACAATAGTAACCCCTGATGGGCCTACATTCTTTTGAGCTCCAGCATAAATCACACCAAACTTGGAAACATCAACAGGTTTTGAACAAAAGTTTGAAGACATATCAGCTACCAAGATCCCATTTTTAGGATCTGGGTAATCCTTAAATTCAACACCATGAATTGTCTCATTAGCACAAATATGCAAATATTTAGAATCTGGGGTTTGCTCCAAACTATCAAAAGATGGAATCTTTGTGTACTTTTCAGATTTACCTGACCAGATCACCTTTGGTTTAGAGTACTTTTGAGCTTCCTTAAAGGCCTTATCTCCCCATGATCCAGTAACAACATAATCAGCAGAATCTTCAGGTTTCACCAGATTCAATGGAACGGCTGCAAATTGTGTAGTGGCACCACCTTGAAGAAACAGAACAGCGTAATCTTCACTAATATTCAATAAGGCCCTGAGATCAGCCTCGGCCTTTTGAATAATAGAAAGAAATTCTTTCCCCCTATGGCTCATTTCCATTACACTCATCCCAGATCCATGCCAATTATAAAGCTCAGATTGAGCCTTTTTTAAGACTTTCTCAGGTAAAGTAGCAGGCCCTGCAGCAAAATTAAAGACTCTCTCTTCAAGATCTTGACTTTGAGAAAGCGGGGTTGCTGTAGTTGCTGCACATTTGATTGAAAAGGCCTTGACTTTACTCGTTAAATTTGGGAAAGATGCCATATTGGTGGTGGGTTTGAGGAGGAGATGATGGTTGTGGTGTTGGAGATTAGGATTTTGGAGAAGGAGAGAGTTTGGTGATGATAAGATTAGTTTTGATGCCATGGCGGTGAGTGAGTTCTAGCAAGAAAGATGAGAACTTTGTTTTTCCGGGGTTGGTGGTGGCTCGCTGCAGTACAAGATCGGAATCTTTGGGAAGAGTTTTATATATATAGGAGAAGGAAAAAGGGTTACGAACAGGGATGACCATGTGAATCATAGATTGACTTCTTATTATATTTATAATATAATTATTATTTATCAGCTAAATTATTATTGTATTTATATTATATTCGTTACCTAAATATTATTTATTATTTAACATAAAACAAAATATAATGTATATCATAATTTGTTTTATAATCAGAATAATAAACTTCACAAATTAATCTAAATTAATTTAAATTGATTTTTTATTTTTAAATAAAATTTATTTTTTATTTTTAATATTGAATTAATTAATAATTATATTTCATAGTTTGTTTTGATTTTTTTTATATGAAGTTATTTTAATTTTATAATTTGAGATGTAAATCTAACATGTTAGTCTAAGTTTATTTTTATTATTATTTTATTATTCAACATATAATTATTAATTAATTAAAAATTAAAATTTTTAATTTATTAAATTTTTTTATAAGTTTATTATTATCTCACAACTAAAATAATAGATTTGATAATGAAACTTATTTAATCTAATATATTGTTGTTTTAATATTAAAAATAAATAATAAAAGGTTATATTAAAAAATATAATAAATTATTACAATAAATAAATAATATTTTATGAGTGTGATTTCAATCATTTAATTATATCTTTTAGTATTCTGTTAACCATTTACGGTTAAATTATAAGAGATGGGATTTGAATATCCCTTGAAAATAGATTAAAAAAAGAGTTTTATTTTTTTAATCTAAATATACAAATTTTCACGGAGTTGGTGAGGGTGTTGAAGGGGAAATGGTGCCTTTAAGTCCAGGGGCGAGATTCGGGATGGTGTCCTTGTCTAGTTGTCTTTTTGCATGTATTTTACGGACGGGGGTAGGTGGGCGGGAAGATGCCCGATCTATCTTTTGGTCACTTACTAGGGGCTAACAAGTTGCCATTTCTTAGATCCAGTCTTGATAGTGTGTGAGAGAGTTGGTGCTTGATGTTGACGAGGGAAGAGGCGAAAGAATACCATTTTGTTACAACTTCTCTAGGATTTCTATTTTGCAATAATATAAATGTTTTTTTATTTGTTTTTTATTAATTTATTTTTGGAGTTGCCAAAAGAACTATGAATTGTGACGATGGGTTTCTATTTTGCAATAATAGAAATGTTTTTTTTATTAATTTCTTATTGAAATTGCCAAAAGAAACTTTGGACATTGATGATGGATTTCATGTCATGTTCATGCATTAAGTTAGTAAATTCAACTTTGATTGGATTTCTATCCATGTTTATGAACCCTAATTTTCTTTGTCTACTTGAAGGACTTAACTATGTAGAGTCCATCAATCCTCCCTTTTCTTTTTTTATTTATTAAAAAAAATTGTTAGGATGACTTAATACTATATTATAATTAAGAGATATACTCAAACGCAAGTTATTAACCATCTTGATATGATTTATTAGGGAAAGAAC
The DNA here is from genome assembly GCA_015708895.1 of Populus ilicifolia. Taxonomy (NCBI): domain Eukaryota; kingdom Viridiplantae; phylum Streptophyta; class Magnoliopsida; order Malpighiales; family Salicaceae; genus Populus; species Populus ilicifolia. The sequence goes on from SRLM01001089.1 coordinate 98,058, forward strand.
AAATTCAATAAAAAAATATTAAAATATAAATTAAGGAAAGACCAAGTGATTAATTTCGAATTGATGTATTTTTTTGTAAGTCCTTCTATCTTCCTTGGTTTTGAAGTTGTAGTTTTGATCTTAAGTTTTTTGAATTGTAATTTTAATTTAAAAACTTATTTTATTTGTTTTTTAGTCTAGAAAAAATAAAAAAATTATTGAAAATGATGAATAACATGGATCAAAGAAAATTGTTGGTTAGATATATTTGGATGATTAAAATAATTAATTTTTATATTAAATATTTTCATTTAATAAGAAAAGTTTAATAGTTGTGTGTGTTTTTTTTTAAATACATGCTCAAAGCATATCAAGGTCTATTTAGATTTTTTTTTAATTTAGTTGATTTTTATATTTTTGAGTGATTTTAAGTGTTTTGGGTTGATAAGTAATATTTGACAATTCTTATGGTGTGTTTCTAAGTTGTTTTCATACAAAATTGACTTTGAAAATTGGATTTTAAAGGTCAAAAACTTGAATTATAATATTTGCATGGCATGAAAATATTACATTATACATTACCTATCATAAACTTAAAAAAAAGAAATGAAAGGAGGAGAGTCCACTTTTGAGAAAAAATATTAAAAAAAACCTAGTCATGCACCAAGGTTTTTTAATTAACCTAGCTTTTTTATATTAAAAGGAACTCATTTGATTTTACAGCTGAATTATATTTAAACCTGTTTAAGTTATATATTTTTATATGATTTAAAAAACTTTTATATTAGAAAATAGAAAATATATTAACAATTTCTAAATATTATTATTTTTTGCATTAAAAACAAAATTAATCCAACTCGTGCTTTTTAAATTTCTATTCAAAAATCTAAAATTCAAATTTCAAGAACATGAGATGAGATAGAACTTTAGGTGAATTTAATTTATCATCTGAGCTTATTAATCAATCAATAATTTTTTTACAAATCATTATGAATATGTTTCGTCACAAAATTAAACGATGTTATCACGCGATGGAATCGCCATTTAATAATTCTAGTCAATGACACTTTAAATTATGTCGGAGAATAACTCTACCTAAAACTTCATTTTAAAGATCCATCCTTTTATTAAAATTAAATAATGCACAAATTCTCATATTGCGAAAGCAGCAATCAAGAATTTGAAACTTCTTTCAATAATTATGAACTATCCATCAATTATTGCTTTCAATGAAACAGAAATATGTCCAATTAGAACATAATAAAAACCAACAATGGCTGTTGAACGCAGAGTATTCTCAATTCCCAAGAGCAGCAGCAACCCAAGTTGCTAATTATAATTATTGTGTGCAGTGCCCACCACCCCAATCAAGTAAAGTTAGTAGCTGTACACATATTCCTTGCTATAGAAACTGTGCTGCTTCACATTTTGAAGTAAATCCAAACTTGGATGTGTTGTATTTCCTGTATACTCCAGTAAGTTTCCCCGTCCCTGCCCTCTGGTGGAAACCAACCATTAATCTTGAACATTCTCTGTTAGCATGCATGAAATTAAAGTCATTAGCAAGCCAATGGTGAGATAAACGACTTCAATAAAGAAATTAACGGTAGATCACTGAGTAGTTGCTATGTGTATCACGAGAGAGAGCAGAAACTCACAAGAGCTGCTCTTCTGAGTAGTTGCTATGCCATTCACAGGTTCTATTCCACTCTTTGAAACCATAGATGGTGCACTGAGCGGTATAGATGGCTGAGGCTGCTAACAATGATGGTGGGAACTTAAGCATCTCATACTCCACGAGTGAAAGCTCAATCAAGAAGAAGGACAGCAGCTCAAGCTGTTCTCAAGTCATAAATGACACAATTGTCAGGGCAAAACATACAGAATTTCAGGTTCTTTCAAATATCGATCTTTCACCAGTAAATTACAGGTAAAATGTGCTAACCTTCTTATCAGACTGGGCAGCCTTGAGGAACCTTTGCATGAAAACATATGGTGTAGGAAATGACATGTTAAATTGCAATTTGTTAAGCATCAAATTTTCCTGCAAAAGAAGAGATTATTATTGCCTCTCACTTTCGAGAGCTTGTAGAACTTTAAAAACTTTGGCATTTTTACAGGGAACAACACTTACCATTTCGAGGACTTCTTTCCTAGCATACGCTTTATCAGATATAAGAATTAAATCTCCCACTACTGGAACAGAAACCTCCTCGTATTTGCATGCTAAGAGCATAGCAACTAAGCCAACCAACTGAAGCTTTTTTCTCATCACCGTTTGCTGGGATAGAAATCTATCGATCAGATTAACAGTTAGAAACAACGTCTCCTTCATTAAGTCAAACTTGTCATGCACCTGTTGATTAAAAAACATGGTCATTCACAAACATTTGATCCCAGTGCAGCACATTACCAATTTGGCAGAACTTTATATATATATATATATATATATACCTCAATCAGCCAGTCAATTAGGATGGCTCTCATCTTCTCATTAATGTCAGCTTGTTGCATCATATAGTTCGGCGATACACAGCTACAATTCTGCACATATTTAAGTTGTGTTTAGTAATCAAATTTAAACAGAAATTGAAGATTTTTTTTTAACAATTTAAATGTCAAGCACTTAACAAGACTTCACAAAAAAAGCTTAGTAAGTAACGTGTTAGATCAAAAATTGAATTCAGAAGCATTAGCTACGGAAAACAACTCTGATCAATTCACGACCAAAGCATTTTTATATTTTAGAACAATTGTGCACATTCTCTCTCTCAATCTTTAAACCTGCCATTTAAGGTAGACCACAAGGAAGCTAAGTAATTAATGTGTTAGATAAAAGCTAGAATTCAGAAGCTTTAGCTACCGCAAATAATATCTCCAATGAATTCTCGATCAAGGCATTTTATTATTTAGACCAATTGTGCACATTCTATCACTCTCATTCCTTACCCCTATTATCTAAGGCACATAGAAATACTTCTAGTTTTTAACCACTAGACCAAATGCTTCCTATATTCAAGTCTAGAAACCCTAAGATCATCTCACTGAATTCAGAAGCATTAGCTACCAAAAAATATCTCAATCCTTAACCCTATTATTTGAATCTAGGAACTCTTGAAATCTGTATTTCAAGGATAGCGACATCCAAATCTAGGAACTCCTTGAGGCCTCAACCTTTGAGTAGTTCACAGCTAAACCTATGTTTCGTTGGAAAATAAATGAGCTTAACTACATGAAATGTACTTTTATCAACCTTCCATATCAAAATTAATCTTCTAATTGATACACACAGCATAAACATTCCAAAATCTTATTTTCTAAGTTGAGTTTACCTCCATTTTTCTGTAGTACGCATGCAAATCTTCAACATAGTCAACAACTGCAAGTGGGTTCTTTGCATCACAATCATCAATATTCAAAATTGGTTCTTCAATTATATCCTCCATTTCCACCTCCTCCTGATAGATTTTAGCAAATCTACGGGTTTTAGAATTAAGACATTTTCCTAATGGGAATTGAAATAGTTAGAGAGGAATAGAATACCATTTTGTTCATTTCATCAGGCCTTGCTGCTGTCTGCTCTAAGAACATTGGTACTGGTTGGTCTGCGGTAGATGCCCTGTTTTCTTCCACATCAACAAATATGCAATCTCCAAAGTCATTTGTTCGTTGAACCGATGGCTTCTGCTTCTTAAGTTCCTGTTAATATTATGTTGCAAGAAATTAGCATCGTTATCTTTGAAAAATAAAGAAGATCATCACATATAAATGCAAATCCATCTTCTACCTGGTGGCAATACTGCTGTGTACCTGACAATTGAGCAGCGAACTTCCTGTAAAGTGGTCAAAATGTCAAGATCAAAATTTTCCGAGCAAATATTAGATCTATTGGGTTGCTAAACTCTGGAGAAACTAACAAAAAGGGTTTAAATCTGATTATTTTTTTTGTTGTGGTAATGTGTTACTATTAGTCTAAAACTCAACCAAAAAATGTAGTAGCTCTAGCTGTAAGTAGCTTATTAAAAAAAGAGCTCGTACTGTACGTGCAGTGTTGTTTTCTCTTATAAGATCCAGGATTCAAATTTGTTTTTCTTTTCTCTTTCCAATATTTTCTCACCAACCAAACAACACAGAAAAAAATTAAACGAAAAGAGTTGTTGTTGTTTCTGACCTTGTAACGGGTCGATGTTCTTCACAAACACCATGGTTTCTGCGCACAAAAAAAAAATAACCATTTTTTTCAAAAAGAAAAATGAACAAAAAAATCAACAGAACACCAATACTGAAACTTAAAAATTCATATCAAGAAAAGAGAAATTACTCTTGCAATCCTCTCTTGTTAACAACGCAAGGGTATGCTTGTTGTCCTACAACAAAATTCTGATTCAACACACTCAAAGCTCTCCTGTTCTGCCTATTAATCTGCTGTCCAAACTTTCTGTTACCCATCTGTAATCCTTCTAACATTATTTAAAAAAAAAAACAAAAAACCCATGTTAGATCTTGAAAAAACATCCCATCTTTGATGTTCAGAACCAATAAAGCTCACTACTTTACCTTGAAAATCTGTGGGTTTGATGGTGAGATTAAGACTGTTCCCATTAGATACATCCATTTTGTTATTGAAAAAACAATTAATCACACCAAACTATTAAGAACCAACAAAAGCAAACCCTCGTCTCTTCCCTTCTCCTTTAAAGATTTGACACTAATAAGTGCATTTAAAAGAAGAGGCTGGAATAATGCACTGGAATCTACAACCTCGGATAGAGAAATAAAAGAAGAGAGGTTTGTGTAGCCAACCCTTTTTTTCAAAACTAACGGCTAGTGAAATATGACCGTTGGATTAGGGATAGGCAAAAAAAAGGGCTTTCCTTCTTTCTTTGTTTGTCTGAACAACGGTCATTTTCTGGTTGTCAATGCATGTGGGTTTGCCACATCTGATTTCAAACTATTGGAGTTTTTTAGGCTTATGATTGATTAATTGTGGTTGGGTATGGCTTGCTGGCTCCTAGAGGCTCTTGCCCACTTCGGGCTTCTTGTAGGGTCAAGTTGACTTGGGACTCTCCTGGGTAATTGGGTCCTTTAATGGTAGGGTTAGCACACACACCCATAGGATCTCGCAAGTTTAGCACTCGGAGGAGCCATGAGTACCCTTTTGATTTTTGTGTTTGTCATCATTTGTGCATGTCTTTTAGAGCCTTTCAATTTTTACCTGCGAATGTTATGGGTAAATCATGGAAGGTGAGAGGTGGAGGTGAAGAGGGATGATGCTAGTTTTATCGAATTCGGGATCTAATAAGATTTTTACATCATTTGCTAGAATTTTCGGGATTCTGAAATGGGATTTGGTAAAATTGTTCAATAATAATGATCGAAATTGATGATAGTTTGCATTAGATAAGAAATATGTAAGCAATGATGCAATTGTGTAGTTTGAGTAGTTCGATCGCATGTGAAAAATATTAGATGAGTTTGGCTCTCCGGAAACTAACCATGAGAAAATAATCAAGTGAGATGCACCAAACATTAATGACAATCTTCGATATGCTATAAATTTGGATTCCCAATAAAGCACAATAGTTTTCCTGGAAGTTTTCTTATGAGCTTGTATTGTATTTTTTTTTATATTTTTGAAATAAATTAAATTTATTTTATTATTTCTTATTTTAAATCAATATTTTTAAATATTATATGCATGCTTCAAAAATAATTTTTTAAAAATAAAAAAATATTATTTTAATATATTTTTAAATAATTTTTTTTAAATAATTACAAACATCTCAAGAATATTGAATTATAAGAGGCAACTAGACACCTCATCCTCATTAAAACTAAAAAGATGTTTAAAAGTGCAATAATAATTGTTTTGTAAATAATTTTTTATTTATAAATATATCATAATAATATTTTTTGATTTTTTTAAAAAATATTTTTGATATCAGCATCAAAATGATTTGAAGATAAAAAAAATTAATTTAAAATAAAAAATAATTTTTTAAATTTTTTTAAAAATATTTTTAAAATACAAAAATAAATAATCCTAAAATAATGAGATTATCCTACATTCTTATGATAGTTACTCACATATTATATTCTAAATCATAATTTTCAAATTTAATTTGATAATCAATCTAGTATAATAATTAAATCACAGATTAAATAGATTAACTCAGGACATCCAAATCAATGAAAAAAATAGAATTTAAAAGCCAGTCTTTCTCTTGCTAAAATTAATTAACGAAAAAAAAACCAAGGCATGCCTTTCGTTTTTAAGAGAACACAACAGTTTTCTACAATAGAGTTCTAAAATTAAGAAATAAAAGCCAAGGCATTACTTGTATTGCTGGTGATGGTTAGTTTAGCATCCTGAAAACAAGATTCATACATTGCTTTGGGGTCCGCCATTATCGCTTGGGTTTTCTGAGGTTTGGTTTTGTTAACAGCCCCACTACATCCCTTTATTTTTTCGGAAAAATGGGTTGTATCTCGTTTATGGCCAGCATAAAATTGTTGCGATTAGACTTTTGGTTTTTTTCTAGATTGAGATTGCTTCTTCTTCACCATTTCTTTGTGGTTTAAGAGATCACAATCGGCATTAACGATGTAACGGAGAGAGCAAGAAAACGGAGGAGAGTCATGAGGAGCTGGAGGAAGAATTATCTATTCTGCTCGCAGATCTTATCTGGTATAGGTTGCCCTGAAGTCCTTTGCTCGTCTGCTCTTCTTCACGAATCACAACTAATAGTAATATATAGCTTTCAACTTTGAAGATTGAGAAGATTAGGTTTTCTCATTTGTCTTTGTTATTTTACCTTTTTTCTCATTTCCTGAATCGCAACCGACGATATGGTTAGACGGGTCCGGGTCATCCCACCGGACCGAGCTGGATTTTAAAACCATGCTATAAATAGACGGATTGACAAACAAGTGAAGTAACATTCTTTTGATAGCCATCAACTCCTAACCAAGTATACAAGAGAAATTCCCAAACCTAAAGAATTACATGGTTAGCTTGAGCTACTCATTTTGGCTCTAAACCTTCCCAAAACATAACCTAATACAAACCATTTTAGATATACTTTGCCTGTTAAGATGACCGCTGAAGCCGACAATTGTAATTCTTTCTAAATTATGAAACAAAAGAATACTACAAAACTGGATGATGTTACAATGACAACAAGCCGATGTAACCTGGGACAAGCTACCATCAGCCCCTTTTACAGCAGACCTGCAGTGACAAGGAAGTTGTGCCTGATAGCAAAAGACATCCACTAACTTTGTGCTAGTCATTTGTTAGTTACTTGGCAGTGCCTTCCCCCAGTGCTACATGTATCTTGCAATAAAACGGGCACCATCACTTGAAGAGACTGGATAGACAAGACTGGACTCTTTTTTCCTTGACCATATCCTGCAATACCGGAGGCCTATCGTTTTTCTCTCCCCCCTTAATTTTCTCATCCTCACTTGGATTACACTTCGTAATTACATTAAATGGCTCTTTCGTTTCTTTATAACATAACTCCCGGTGCTTTACCTTCTCTACCATCTTCCTATGCTTCTTAGCCCTATGCCGGTGCTCCTCACTGCCAACAGTCACTTGCTTTTTAGCACTCTCCTGCAGCGATGAATGAAATTTCTCCTCGGAAACCTGACTTGTGTCAACTACCGTCCGCTGCATCTCAGTTACCTCCATGGGTGCATATTTCAAAACTAACTCTTCCTCCATGCTATTTATTGTTTCTTTATAACATAACTTGTGGTACTTCACCTTCTCTACCATCTTCCTATGCTTCTTAGCCCTATGCTGGTGCTCCTCACTGCCAACAGCCACTTGCTTCTTATCACTCTCCTGCAGTGGGGAATGAAATTTCTCCTCAGAAACCTGCCTTGTGTCAACCACCTTCCGCTGCTCCTTAGCTCTCTCCATGGGTGCATCTTTCAAAACTACCTCTTCCTTCATACTATTTATCGTTTCTTTATGACATAACTCGTGGCGCTTCACCTTCTCTACCATCTTCCTATGCTTCTTAGCCCTATGCTGGCGCTCCTCATCACCAATAGCCACTTCCTCTTTATCACTCTCCTGCAGCGGTGAACAAAATTTCTCCTCTACCTTCCACTGCTTCTTAGCTATCTCCATGGAAGCATCTTTCAAAACTACTTCTTCCTTCATGTTATTTATGTTCTGTTCTGAAGAGCATTTCATCTTTACCTTTTCCTTCTGCTTCACTTTCTCTATCTTTTGTTTATCAAATGATAATAGAACATGTTCTTTCACCTTCTTGACCACATGTCCATCCTTTGCCAGATCAGAAAGTGTTGGCTCATGATTCTCCTTGACGACTTTTAACTCCTCCTTGATAATCTCCTTTCCTCCTTGAACAAGCTCACCACTCAAAGTTTTCAAAATAACCTTGCCCAGGACAAATCTAGTCTCATACAGATCCCCTTTCACAAGCAGATCATAGTCAATCTTGAAACTCTCTCTTCTATATTCACAAGATTGCATATGAAAAAGAAGAGCGGCATGTTCACCTATTTTCTTTGATACAAACACCTGTAGCACCAAACAAAGAGTTTTACTCAACAAAGAAAACAATGCAGATTATATATAATGAGGAATTGCTTAGTTGAAAAGGTTTTCATTCAAGTGACCATTGCATAAATTATACATATCCATAGACTCACAAAAGCAGGAAAAAAATGGCAGGACTAAATCATGTAGCAAAACTCTCCACACTGAGAAATGGCAGTTAGTGTCATTATGTTATTGGCAAGTCAGAAAGCCCCTTTTATCAATTCCTCCAAATTCTAAACATGCAGCGTTCCTAACATTAAATATAACATAGATACGGTATTTGGAACAATAAAGGGTGGATTTATTCAATGAATCAAGAAAATGCCAGTGGCTTGATTATTCAACTACGAGTGTAGGACATCTGGTTGCATAATTCAGGGAGGATAATTGATTCATGTCCTGTCAGGTATCAACTTAATCCAATTCATAAGGTCAACGCATTTTGTTACTTCCTAAATATATTAATGTCTGACTTTCATGCCTGCGCCTGTAAAGCTACTCACATTTGCATGTTATGGTAAACAAGATACTAATTTTAAGCATTAGGATGACAGCCCACATATCAATTCTAATCATTTGCATCTGATACTAAAAGCAAGATGAAGATTGTGATGGTAAAAGACATCAACTATGCAGATCAGCTTATTCTGCCAGTTTCTATTAATTCAGAAGAGCGACAAGGGCCTCAGGAAGGAAAAAAAACCCCAAGGATTATTAAGTGCTACAAACTTTATGAAGTTTTTAGCAAAACACACACACACACTAAATCATATTATGCACACTTACAAAAACATCGAAGGGGGGGTCCAGGTATCTGGACAGGGATTCAGATAGACTAATTTCATCTGTAAAAGCATTGACAGCATCTTGAACTAAAGATGCTAACTGAGAAACTTCTTCAGCAAGTTTTTCATCTGATTTAATTTCAGAGAATCCAGAGATCTCTGGTACAAATCTCCCTTCCACTTTTGCATTTTCTCTTGCAAATTTAACACCTTCCTGCCATGTTCCACAATATAGTATAGAAGCAAAGGCCCAGATTACAAAAGCATCTTGTGGATTAAGTACTAATGCTTGGTGAAAGGCTAGCAGTCCAACCCTGTTACATATACAAAGCATGATCATCAGCCATGTCCCAGCAGAAAACCTTAAATGGAAACATAGACAAATATGTGCACGACCACACATACTATTCATGTAGTTCAGCATAAAAGAAAAGATAAGCATGAGCAGCTTCTCGCCTACTTATCTATTTGTTCGCTGTCCCCCTTATGACTATCTCAAGAGTATTATCTTGCAAAGACATTGAGGTTCTTTCAATTGACTTCAAGAGCTAATATCCAGACAGGTTATTTATTATTATTTCTTTTTATTATCACCATCATGTTTTCTCTGTGTGTGTTTGTGTGTCCAGGATGGGTAGAACTTTCCCAAATCTGGATTACTTCAAGGAGAGTGAAATTGGCGGTACAATAACCACATCTTGTGGTGGTGGTGAAGGCAGAACAATTATACTGTCACATTTAGATAGACAATTAAACAGAAAAGGTAAACAGCTGGCTTACCATAGACTGCAATCACAAGGTCGGTCACTGCTAACCATTTTATCCAAACTGGATAACAATTTCTGCCAAAAAGAAACAAATTGAAGCAATGAAGAGGATTAAATAAAATTACTTAACATACTGGTTTCAGTTGAACTCGTATTAAGCTTGGAGTAACTAGAATTGATAAAGCACACACAAGCAGCATAAAGTTTCAAGAGGCTAGATGCTGCTGCTGTGGAAATTGTTATAGTTGAAAGTGACAGGCATCAAGTCCAGTACCTGTCACTTCCTCCACCAACACGTCACATGCATGTTGGTAGAGGATGCCATGTATGAAATGGACACAGCCTGTTTGATCTCCACAGAACCAAATCTTCCCCTCATTAGTAAATTCTGGCAGCTCTTGTTTCATTTAATCGTCTTTGAGTTGCCATACCCAAAGAAACAAAACTTTTCACTTAAATAATTATTATCAACTTTATGTTGAGCAGACCAGATGACATCCAAAAGAACACAATATGTACAGGTATTAGTCTTGCAGATAGTGAATATTCTCAATCAATTCTATTCAAAACATCATATAATAGTTAATATATTTCCAACAATAATGAATGCTTCAGTCTTTCCAAGCAAGAGTTGACATAGCATTCTCCAACACTGACTAAAAAATGTCTGTTAATATTTCCAGTAGTTTCCTACATTAATGTGTAATCAATTCTTAGACTCTTTGTTTTTTTTACCATATCCTAGCTGAGTCCATACTAGACATACCTTAGAATCATGTTTATCAGTGATAAAATTGCAATTTCATTCTTTTCCATAGTAACTAACCTTATTTTCAGTACTTTCCTATATTATTGCGAATTTTTTCTAGAATATTACTTTAATCAAATCCTGGACATTCTTACACCTTAGAAGCATATTTATCACTGAAAAAATTGCAATGTCAATTTTTCTTTCCCATAAAGCTAATCCTACCATCAACATAGTGGAACCCTGAGCAGATACTTCATCAGCCTGTTCATGAAGGTATGCTGCCTGCAATCAAGACTTGCATTTCAGATACAAGGTAAATTGGTGATTATAAGAAGAATAAAATGCAGTAAGTTGGACACTGAAAAGGTACAAACATGAAAGGGAAGAAATATCTTAAGCAGGTGGAATCTCTGGAGCAAAAGGATAGTAGACTCTGCAGCTCCATAGGAAAGCATGTAGTTCAGTTCCATCTTTATCCTATCCTGAATAAACAGAGGATGCCATCTTGGTAAGAATATGATGTCGTTGATGAAACTAAATGGCACTTCCTACCTGCAAACCTAAGATGCAGCTACTGAGGACTGGATAAGAAAAGAGTAACAATGCCCAAGAAAATAAGGAAAATATCTCCAGCACGGAGGCCAAGAAAAACTTAGAATCTCTAACAATAAGATTTCATAGAGAAGTCTTGTTTGAAACTCGAAGTACCTTGTTCAGACTCTTGACGGAAGATTGAAGTTTACATATTGCAGTTTCAGTATCCTTAGAAATTGACAAGCCTAGACGACCTGCAATTCTTATGCCCCGCAAGATTCTAGCTGCATGACAGTTTGCATATACGAGTCCAGTCAGGTTGAAGTGATAGCATATTTAGTGATGAAGATGAAAATTCCATGGAGCTAAACAATCAAATATATAAAATGTGAAAGCAAATACCACAGTCCTCTTGGAATGACAGTCGAGCAGGGATTAATGTTTGTAGCTGACACAATATCAAATGTGAGAAAAAAAATTAAATCAGAAAATTTTCAGTTAACATGATGAATTAGAGAAGTAATCTGAAAGCAGATTTCATCGGTAAATGAAAAAAGAATCACCTTTAGTGACCTTACATCTTCCATTCCATTGGTGTAGTCATATATGCAATTCATGAAAGGGTCAAAAAACAAACTGCATCCACAATTCAATGAAATATAACAAGATATTGGCATCAACCAAACTCAGATTCAGATCTTATATGTCATCCTATAACAAATAAATAGAGTGGCTGGAGTGTTTTAGTTGCTATATTAATAAACCATCATGCTAAATTAATTTTAAACTTGATTCTCCCTAAACAATTAGCAAAAGAAAGAAACTACACCTATTAATTGTGAAATCCCGCTGCATACTATTTTTCCAGAGAAGGAAGTCTTTTTCATCACAGCTCCTTCGCAATTGAGATAAAAGAACCTTTTCTTTTTCCTGACACTGTTGTGCACTTGTCTCAAAACTGGATACCTATAGCCAAAATCATAAAAAAATTACTGCCAAAAACAAGATAATATATGACCTGCAAAGATAGCTGAATGCTTAAAATGGCCTACATCATGGCTTAAAGAACTTAATAAACACCAATTGTAATCACTACAGGTGCTAACAAACCTCAATTACTGATCCTTTGACATGCACTATGCATATAGGAAATCGCCGTCCAACAATATGAGCACGATGAAACTTCTTCTTTATCTGCAATAAGATATTAAAAAAAGAACAGAAAAATTATGAACATAATCACCCATGTAGTCATAGAAATTCACCAAACAAGAAGAATAAACAACGAAATTAAAACAGCAATATATGACCTGCTGAAGGTTAGCTGTGGTGATCACATCAAAATCTTTAGGTACTCTATTCAAAAGCAAATCTCTCACACATCCACCCACTAAGTAAGCTTCAAATCCTGCATATGACAAGGTAATCAAACCAAATGATCATGAAGGATGTATAACATCATAGGAAACAAGATCAGTATGATGAAGACACAGGCTAAACAACAAAAACCAGAATAAAATAGCACCAGCATCATGATAAATTATTCTGTACAGCCAGGGCAATGCTCACTCCTCCTACATTCAAATGAGGCATGCTTACAGTACCTACCTTCATTCCAACAAGAAAACATGAGGGTAAGCACAACAGCCTATGCAGTGAAAAATCTCTCCCTTGGCATAGCTAGTGATATGGAGCGTTCTTCAGCATTGAGAATGTAAATTTTGAACAGCGTAATTAACCCAAAAATCCATTTATTTCAACAATGATCATTTTCAGTTACCAACCACCAAATCACATCAGTCAAAGCATCATAAAAACTACTTAAACATGAACTGGAGGCAAAATAAGATTATTAAAGCTAGAGAAAAGCTTAAAGAAACATGGATTACCTCCAACACGCAAAAGTTTCAAAACCGTCCATGGAGCATCAGGAACCATTGAACGAGTTATACCATGATACCTAGCATTCACTTTTCTCCATTTTGATCTATCAACAACATATCCTACACCAATCATCATAAATCAAACCTTATACAATTCAAAACCCCAAATCTTAAACAGAACACAAAAAAACCAGCAGAAATTAACACAAAAACTACTAAACTCTCCTTCACCACCGCATTTACTTGCCCAAACGTTAACAACTTCAAAACACTAACGCATAAAATAGTAACGAAGATTGAAAAATTTTACTCTCTTGAGCGAGAAAATCACGACCCATTTCGTGGCAGACTGGCGATTTTAATCCCTCTTTAGTTAAAGTATGGTTGAATCTCTGTAACATCGAGTTTCAAAAGAAAAAATAATAAGAAAATTCACTGTTTACAGATTGTTCGACAAAATGCCTCTACAGAAATAAATTCAAAAAATAAAGGGATTTGAGATCAGAGAGAGACCTGTAAAGAGGTGAGAAATTTGAGACGGGAAATTAAGTGTGTTTTGCCTCTCTGGAGTATTGTCATTAAAAGATGGAAAATTATGGCGCCACAGTGTTCGTAATGGTATTATCTTTTGATTTGATTTTGATGATGGTATAAAACATTTCGAGCAAATTATCAGTTAGTCACCGGAAAGGTTGCCCGCCTGCGGCTGGCCCAATTTTTTTTCACCAATAGTGTTAGACGATACAAGTGTTTTCAAATAAGGGAAAAAGAAGAGATTCAGGTAACTAACTTGATTAGATTTAATAAATATATATAATTTTGAAAATACAAATAAAGTAATATAACTGCAAAATAAAAATTCAACAACAAAAAAAATAAAAATAAAGTTTGATCCAAGCCTATGAATAAGCATATTAAATATGTGATTCAATCATGAATTAGGGTAATTTTATCAAAAAAAAATTAAATAAAAAACAAAATATAATTCAATGTCCAAAGGTATAAATGAAAAAAAATAGAAAAAAATAATTTAATTTGGGTTAGCACATTTGAGATTATACAAGCATATGATTAGGATAACCTATTAGATAGAAAAATAAAAAAAATAAACAAGAAGATTGATTCTTAATAAATCAAATGTTGAATAATAAGATTGTAAAAATAAATTTAAAAAGAACCTAAAAAAATCAAAGTTAACCCATATTAATATTTGACACCGACCCTTACTGTGAGCCCATGACTAACACCATAAAAAATCCTAAAAATAAACAAATAAGATTCTCAATCATAAAATATTAAGAGATGAAATTGAAGAAAAAACAATAAAAAAGAATTTAAAACAAAACAAATGGTAATTAAAAAATAATGACTAAATTTGGTATAAAAATGAAATGAAATTAAATGACAAGGGACTAAATTGAAAATAAAAATTAATAAAAAGATTAAAAAATATCAATAAAAAAATAAGGATTAAATTAGATATAAAAACAAATGAAAGATATTTTTGTATTTTTCCAAGAAAAAAAGAGAAAATAAAGAGTAGAAAAAAAAATTCGTTAGAACCACGTCGTCATTCACCCACTTACATATGCCCTATCACCATGAAAAATTTTGGAGCACCACTCACAATACGGTTGTAAAAGATAGTGTTTGCTAGAAAACACAACTCCTCCTACTTATTAGCACGTGTAAAACTTAAAATCTTTCTTAACTTAATGACTTTATAAAAATGCCTGTTATTTGTTTATTTGTAATCATAAACTTAAAAGAGATGTCAATTTTTTTTAATATGATTATAAATAAAATAATGTCTAATTTCTATATACTCGGTCTAAAAGTGTTAGATGTGGTTTTTGGTTAAGTTTATAACACTTATATTATCATAAAATATTATATTACAGTTTAACTTAAGACCAAGTACATTTGCTTAAACATATAGATTCCATATCAAACTTCTTGATTAGCTTCGTGGTATATTTAGCTTGAATAATGAATACATCATCATTTTCTAGTTTGATTTGATGCATGAGAAAAAAGGTAAACTCTTTTATTATACTCATCTCAAAATCTTTATACATATAATATTCAAATTTCTTGCATAAAGATTTATAGCAACATCAGATAAAATATCAACATAAATTTATACAATAATTAAATCATGATTTTTATATTTTATAAATAATGTTAAATTAATTTTACCCATGTTAAAACTTTTTTAAATTAAAAATTTATTTAGTCTATCATATTAAGCTCTAGAAGCTTGTTTAAGAACACATAAAGTCTCTTTAAGTTTAAAAACATGCTTTGAAAATTTATGACTTTCAAAATTAAAGGATCATCAATATAAACATTTTCCATGATATAATCATAAAAAAAATTGCACTTTTCACATCAACTTAAAAAAGTTCAAAAATTTTCAAATATGCAAATGTAAGAAACATATAAATACATTTCATTATTTCCACGAGAGTATAAGTTTCATCATAATATATTCCTTTTTCTTGATTGTATCATTAGACAACCAAATGATATTTTTTCTGAATAATTTTTATTGATTCATCAAGTTTATTATGAAATATCCTTTTAATTCAAATAATAAAATAACCTTTGGGTTTAGAAACTAATTCTCATACTTCATTTCTTTCAGATTAATCAAACTTTTCTTACATTGAAAATATCTAATACTTATCACACAAGGTTTTTATATAATTTTTATTTTCAGCTTATATGTGAAAACAACATTACTGACTTGATTAGTCACAGAGAAAAAGCCTTTGATAAGTCACCAATAATTGAACCTTATAAAAGCCTTTTTGGTTTTTAAATCACTTTGGAAAGAATTTGTAAAGGTTGCTATTTATCATATTGATTATGTTATTAAGGATTTTTTTCTTTAATCTTTCTTTCTAAAAGTGTCTTTTTTTATTTAGCTTTAATCTTTTAAGAATAATATCTATACCAATCTTTTTTACTTTTTAAAGATCAAATGAGTTAGACTTATCACACAAGACATGTATAGATTCTTTAACTATTAAAGTTCTATGATTATGTACTTTATAAACTTTGCTAGTAAAAGAATAGCCAAGAAATATACCTTCATCAAATGTGGTATCAAACTTTCTAAAATTATCTTTTTTATTTAAAATAAAATATTTTGATCTAATGAAAACAAAGGATATTAGGTTTTTTTTCAACCCAAAACTTAAATGAAGTTTTATGTAAAATAAGTTAAAGAAAAACCCAATTTGAAATATAACAAGAAGTGTTTATGGCTTTCGCTTAAAAATATTAAAGCAAATTATATTTACTTAGCATATTTCTTTCCATTTATTAAAGATAGATGGAAAATTTATTAAATGAATGTCAAGTAAGCTTTTTTAAATGGATTTCTTAAAAAAAAAAAGGTTTGCATTAAGTGACATGTGGATTATTGAATAGACATAAAAACATGGTTTAAAAAAAAAGGTTTATATTAAGCAACCTTTGGATTATAAAGTGAAGGGACATGAAAACATGTTTTTAAAGTTAAACAAAGTCTTGTATAGATTGTTGTAAGTCCTAAGAGCTTGATATAGTTGCATTAATAGTTATTTTATTAAAGAATAAATTTGTAAAATGCTTTCATGAATATGCTATCTATGTAATGATAAAAGTGATTTGTGATATTCTTATTGTATAATTGTATGTGGATGATTTGATCTGTGTAGAAAATAATAAAAAGACATTTAGAAACTTTCTTAAGAGCTTGATATAGTTGCATTGATAGTTATTTTATTAAAGAATAAATTTGTAAAATGCCTTCATGAATATGCTATAAGTGATTTGTAATATTCTTATTGTATAATTGTACATGGATGATTTGATCTTTACAGAAAATAATTAAAAGACATTTAAAAACTTTAAACAAGTAATGATCAAGGAGTTTGAGATGATGGATATTGGTCTTATGACATATTACTTAGGATTGAGATCAAGTAAAGAGAAGATGAAATCTTTGTGAAACAATAGAAGTTTGTAAAAGAGATTCTCTAGAAGTTCAAAATGAAAGATTGTGTAAAAGTGAATACTCTTGTTGAGTGTAAAATGAAGATGTCAAAAAATAATGAAGGAGAAAAGATAAACTCTATAACATTCAAAAGTCTAGTTAAGAGTTTTGAGATATTTGACATGCAATTGTCTAGTTATTATCTTTGGAGTAAAACTTGTGAGCAAATTCATAGAGACACTAACTATAACACATTTTAAAGCATTGAAGCGAATCCTTAGATATATCAAAGATATTGTTTATTTTGACTTATTCTATAATTTGGACTAGCTTTAGTCCAATTATGTGCACCAAATCATTCAGGAAACTTGACTGGTATATAATAAATAATTTAGTTGCATTAATAACAAGTTTATATGGGGTTTCAATCCCAAAGTCTTAGTTTTAAATCGAAATCTATTTTAATAAAATTATGTTGATTCATTGATAATTAAAGTTAATAGGTGCTAGATTATGCATCCTTATATGATTTCGAATAAAACATTGCTCTTGATTACATAAAAACTTATATAGGTTAAGATTTGTGTTTGTTGGGTTTTTAATTAATGTTTTTCATGATTTGAGTGTTTGATTAGTTTTTCTTCAAAGATTTTATGTTTTGTGTTAATTTTTAAATTTGATTTTGTTTTAGTTTAAACCTTTGTTTTGATTTAGTTTTTGGGTCAAACCTTGAGTTTTGGTTTGGTTTATGGTTGAACCAATATCTTTGAGTTAATCCATTTGGTTCTCTTTTGGATCAAGTACTTGTGGCTTTATTTGTTTGGACAACTTTTTTTTAGGGTTTTTTTTTTGGCTTGATAGAGTATTTGATAAACACACGTTTAAATTTATTTAGGTAGTTTTCAAAGAAAAGAAAAGAAAAGAAAAGATGGTTTTGTCAAACATGGCCTTATATAAAAAAAATAAAATCATTATATATGTCTATATGACACAATTCTTACAAAAATCACCTTTTATTTATAAAAATGAGAGAAAATAGTTTTTAGTATTGTTTTAGAAAAATTTTATGTTTTTTTTAATTTACAATAAATTTATAAAATTCTTTAAAGAATTAGCCAATGTTTTAATAACCTTAAAAATTTCAATTCCTAAAAAGTAATGATCATTCTTGTATAAATACTGGACATATCAGCATCTTGACATTTGAATACTAGAAATTGGCTAAAAAATTCTTAAAATTATTTTAGATATTTATCAATTTTAAATATTTAATTGAGAGTACTTTTCATCACAATATACGAGTTGTGGAAAAAACTTTTGTTTTCCATGATAAATGAACCCTATCAAGACAAATAAATAGATTCTTTCTATAAGAATTTACTGGGATATATGAGCCCATAATAAATTCAAAATGCAATATTTATTCATGAGTATAAATCTTTGTTCTAATTCATAGATGAACCACTTGTGAAAATTCATCAACATTTTTAAACCATATCCAAACCACGTAACGCAGTTTACTTTAGATAAGGTATATTAAGGATACTAATACATTCTTTAACCATAACTATAAGTATTTAGAGTCTGTTTGAGACAACAACCCAACTAAAGTTTAATGAGATTTTAAATTTTTTTATTTAAAATTATTTTTTTTATATTTTTAAATTTTTTGATATTAACATTTTCTAAATAATTTTAATATACTTCAAAGTAAAAATTAATTTAAAAAATTATCGCTACCCCTTTACCATTTATTAATTTTATCATAGGATTAAAAAGCTCTCAAGGGACTATTTTGTAGTTTGACCACTAAAGAGAAAAAGGACCTCCCCTGGGGTTGCAGGACATGCAACAAAATTCACTCTCTCTCTCTCTCGATTTCCACCATATATAAATTCCATTTTCCCGTTCTCTACTCTCTCTGTCCTTCCCTTTTGTCCCCTTAGAAGCACAAATTCTCCCAATTTGTTATCTTCATTTCGATTAAAAAATAACAATAATCAATTTCTAGGGTTAGGGTTATCAAAACAGCCAAATTGAATAATATCTATCCTGCTTTGCCGTCTCCTTCGTGAAGGAGAGGGGACTATGGGAGGCGGTAATGGAGATGTAGAAGGAGGCAGCAACGATACCAACGGTGGAGATGACGAAGTGAATGTCAACATCAGATGTTCTAACGGCTCAAAATTCACTGTCAAAATTAGCTTGTCGTCAACCGTTGATTCGTTTAAGCAGCTTATCGCGAATCAGTGTGATGTGCCGTCTGATCAACAGCGATTGATTTACAAGGGTCGGATCTTAAAGGATGATCAAACTCTACAAAGCTATGGTAATAAAATTAAAAGCCAGTAATTATTTTCGTTATTATTGTTGTTATTATAATTAAATTCCTTTTTTATTTTGATTAATTTCATAATTTTTTTGGTGCTCTAAAATTATTGATCTGGATAATTAATTGATTAATTAACTGTTTAATAGGATTAAGTAGCTATCATTTCAGATTGGTAGTTGTTGAGGTACGAAAATACGATGCTGGCTGGAGGTGACATTATTTATAGGAATTATTGACGGGTTTTTGGTGTTAGTAAATAAAATGTTTTTTGATGCTGATGCTGGTACTCAACTTGACGTCGCTGTTCTTTAATGGTTGATAGGCTTGGAGGCAGATCATGCTGTCCACTTGGTTCGTGGGTTTGCACCACCTGCACCAGTCAATGCAACTGCTGCAACCAATACTGGAGGTTCGAATACTGCTCCGACCAATACTAGAGCTGCTGGCTCTACTGATGATGGAGAATTCAGAGGATCTGGTTTTGGATCACTGTTTCCAGGACTTGGTTTAAATGGCTTGGGGGGCAGTGGTGGTTTGCTTGGAGCTGGACTTCCAGAGTTTGAACAAGTGCAGCAACAGCTGACTCGGAACCCCAACATCATGAGAGACATAATGAACACGCCTGTTGTTCAGAACCTAATGAATAACCCTGAAATCATGCGGAACTTGCTAATGAACAACCCTCAAATGCGTGAAATCATTGACCGAAATCCTGAGCTGGCACATATACTTAATGATCCTAGCACTCTTCGTCAAACACTTGAAGCTGTGCGAAACCCAGAGCTCATGCGTGAGATGATGCGCAACACAGATAGAGCTATGAGCAACATTGAATCTTCCCCTGAGGGATTCAACATGCTGAGGCGCATGTATGAAACTGTTCAAGAGCCATTTCTTAATGCAACTACAATGGCTGGAAATGCTGAAGGCGATAGTGCAAACCCATTTGCAGCTCTTTTAGGGACCCAAACTGGGAACCAGGCCAGAGATGGATCAACTAATTTGTCAACCACTAGTTCTGAAACCACCACTGGTTCTCCTGCTCCAAATACTAACCCACTTCCCAACCCTTGGAGCAGTAAGCTCTCTTTTTCTTTCTCTTTCTCGTCTTATCGTATTGAAGCTATTTAGGAGGAGGTTAGATTGAGCAGTTTAGTTTAATCCTGTGTGCGGCATATGTTATTCTGCTCCTTGCTCACCTCTATCTCCCCTTCGTGTATTCTTTTGAAACTGATAACGTGTGAATTTCACTGTGTTGGAAATCACAATTACTGATACTTTTCTGTAACATTTCAGTTTGTATATGGCAAAATTACTTTCCACTGCAAGAGGCACAACTTGTTTGTTTCTAGTCAGTGTGTTGTATGTATCCTTTCCTTGTTAATCTAATACTATTTACAAGATAACTTGTTGATTTGTTTAACAGCTTGACAAGAGGAATTTCAACTTTTTTGGTCTTAAAAGTAAATATTTTATTGCTTCATTTATGTTTTGTTTTCATTATGCAGATTATATATTAATTGCTTGTTTGGAATAACTGTACACTCTTATGTAAATCTGACAGGTGGAGGTGCCCAAACTAACACCACAAGGTCGAATCCCACCAGTGATACTAGGCCACAGGCACCTACTGGGCTAGGTGGACTCGGTCTCCCTGATCTTGACAACATGTTTAGTGTTATGCCAGATGCTGCTATGGTGAGCCAGTTGATGCAAAATCCAGCTATTTCACAAATGATGCAAAGCTTCATGTCCAGCCCTCAGTACATGAACCAGGTATAAATTTATCATGTTGCCTGGTAAAATTTTTGTGGATGAAATTTCCTTCTTACTAATATCAATCAAGTTTCAGATTCTTGGTATGAATCCCCAACTCCATAGCATGCTTGATTCCAATCCTCAACTAAGAGAAATGATGCAAAACCCAGAATTTCTTCGTCAATTGACGTCTCCTGAGACAATGCAGGTATAAGAACTTTACAGCTGTTTGTGCATGCCCTTAGATTCTCCATGCCTGCAAAGCACCTGTACAAAACACCCCCCCCTCCACTACACACACACACACACACTACTGCCAGCGCCTTGGCCACAGCCACTACCACAACCAAACTATAGGCTTGGAAGCAAGTAGACATTGATTATTATATGCTTCTTCATGCTGTTCATGGGCATTTGCCTTTTGTTGTTGGTCAATAGCTTTAACTAGTAGCTTAATAGCAACAAATATATTTTTTTTCGTGAATTATATTCAATCTGGAAAAGATTGCCCATACAGTTTTCAAAAGTAAGCGTAAGCCTTTATTAGATTTCTCTTCTTGCAGCAACTTTTGACTTTCCAGCAATCTCTTATGTCTCAACTTGGGCAGCGGCAGTCAACCCAGTAAGTGATGGTGCAATTTCTTTTCATAGCTTGTCTATAAGTCGTGTGGGATAGCCATGGTTTTAGATTTCATATTGACTAGTAGCTATCAGTAGCTTCTTTTTTGGCTGGTTAACTCAATGCTCCATTGCAGGGCACAAGGTCAGACTGGTGCTGGTACAGGTATTGAGGATATCACCTATAACATACCACCTTTAATATACAGTGTCTTTTCTTTTGGTTGAAACTATGTCTTGTTATTACTTTTGATTTTTTTCCCCCCTTTCAACTGTCTTTTACATGATTCAAACTGCAAATTGTCTGGTAGGCAGGCCTTAATTTAGAAATTTTTAAAGTTGGCTTAATATCTTTGTCATTGTTTCATTAACAGCATAGTTTTCCATCATTTGAATTCTTTAATTTCTGAAATATTAGGCAGCAGAGGATTTTATTTCTTATTTTTAAGGAAATTGACAGCATTACAATTTTAGTATATGATATGTCTCAACATTTCTGTGTCTATGTCAAACTATTTGGGCCTTGCATATGATGTACGTGAAAGATTCTGTGGACTTGTAGTGGCTTTTCTGGTGTTATAAATATGGATAGAAAGGTTATTTTCCAACAAAGAGAAATTTGATAAAACACAAGTGAGCAACCTTTGAGTTTATTTTCTTTTTAGTTTTTATCAGTAAAAGGGATATATGTTAGCTATTATGCAAGAAATGTGAGTATATTAGGTCCATCATAATGATCCTGCGGTTTTAGAATTCTATCTTTGGCTCATAACTGCACCATAAATGGTTAATACATCTGTTGTGTTGATGCCTTCGATTGCTCTGGGGTCCATGTTGGATCCACAACTGTAGCTTAAATGTCAATCCTCATTTGTGGGCGTCCATGGTTATATTGGACTCTTCTGTCACATATTTCCCTCCTAGTATCCTCCCAACAAGGAAAAAAAAGGAGCTCTCCTTTTGTCTTGAGAAGATTATTTGTTCAATTATGGGTTTGTACTGTTGCCGCATTTGCAGGAACAGCCAACAATGCTGGTTTGGAGATGTTAATGAATATGTTTAGTGGGCTTGGGGCTGGCAACCTGGCTGTTCCCAACAGATCAAATGGTTACTATTCCTTCCGTGTTTTTCTTTTCGTTTTCAGGTTTTGTAATATTGCTATTAAGTTTTGTCTGCTTTGCACTCATTACATTCTGCATACCCAGTGCCCCCAGAAGAACTATATGCGACCCAGCTGTCACAGCTTCAAGAAATGGGTTTCTTTGACACACAAGAGAATATACGAGCACTAATTGCAACTGCAGGGAATGTCCATGCTGCAGTGGAGCGACTTTTGGGAAGCAGTGGTCAATAGTTGATTCATACTCCCATCTTTTTACGATGTTAGCGTCGAGTTGGTCAGTTTATGACATGAGTTACCTTCAAGCCCGCAGTTTTCAGTATTAATAAGTTCAATTATGGTAGTAAAGGGCTGTGAACGTTCTCTGTGTGCCTATGATTGTTGGATAATCCCATTTCTTCTGTCTCTTGTGAGGTGTCAGGCTGCATGTGTCATTGTACATACCTTATATTACGATTTGTCATATGAATTGTTTGAAAATCTTCTTGGGACTTGAGGAATTCACAGCCCTACCACCCCTAATTCTATCTTTTATTCACTGATTTCCTAATTAATCTCATTTGTTGTGATTATTTAGTGCCCGTTTAAGTTTTACATGTGTTTCCTAATGTTGGCTTGTGGCGCGCAACAAAGACACTGCTTAGGTAGTAGAAGAAAGTGAATGCAGGAAGGAGGCCCTTGTTGCGTCTGTGACAGTAACGAAAGCCGCAATATTGTTGCGTCTGTGTCACGCGGTGGCCTGTTCAAAAATTTATTTGAACTACGAAAACCCCACCCAGGCCCGGTAAAAAAAAAGCGAAAAAAATATTTGAAGAAAATATAAAGCATGTCTTTACCGAGCAAATTTTTTTTACCCAAAATTCTTAGATTATAATTTTCAGTATAAATACTATATGTTTATTTTAAATTGTGATAAGTTAAAAAATATCAAAATTAAATTAGAAAAAAATCTACAAATAACCAAAAATCATATAAAAAAACAAAAATGCCTGCTTGGCCCAACTTGCCTTGACTTGTTTTATATTTTTCTTTTAAGGAGAGGTGGCATGCTTGTTTTGTTTTTTATACGTATGAGCTTCTATAATAGTTTCTAGCCATTACAGGTGGTCAAATAATCAGATAGTCATTTCCTAGAGGTAAAAAAACCCACTTTGACCCTTTTTTTTTTGTTCATAAAAAAACCCTAAGAAACATCACAGGAAGTTCAAAAACCCATTATTGGTATAAAATCACCATTTAATTGGTTAAAAAACAAAAAAAAATAACCTGATAAAAAAACAAATTCCAAAATCCGATCTAATTTTTTAGGCATGATAAAAAAACTTAAATGGAACTCCTCTTGTAAAATAAATTTATTAATAACAAAAATCACAAGTCTTGTCACTAAAAATGCTAGTTTCTAAACTTTCTAATCCGACTACTCTCTTTCCTCCCCCTCTTCTATCATGAAAAAAATTTGAAGTTTTAGAATAAAATTAAAAAAACTCATAAAAGAGGGATTGAAATAAAAAAATTGAGAAAAACTTTTACCAAAAATACTAATAACACGCATCAACTATAGTAAATAAATAAATAGCCTTGGACTTTATGCAATTAAAAAAAAAACTCATGATAGTATTACAATTCACAATACTCTTGTGCACCAGTGATAAATAAAATAAATAAATAAAAAGAAAATTAAGTTTTGGATTAAAATGTAAAGAACTCATAAAGAGGGATATTATGATAAAAAAAATTGAAAAACTAAAAAAGCTAAGAACATGCCACAGCTACAATAACAAAAAAAAAATAGCCTTTTTCAGTTATCAAATTTGGTTCTTGAGTTTTTAATTATGCATGATCAAGAAAACTTTGCATTAATTTAATGATGGATTCTTATCTGAACACCATAGAAAGGAATCCTTGTTGAATTTGATCATGTTTGTTTGTTGAAAAATAGTTTTTTTTAGAAAATAAATTATTTTTTGATGTTTGATAATGTAATGAAAAATAAGTTGGAAAATACTTTCTACTATTTGGTTATGTCATGAAAAATAAGTTATTAATGTTTTATTTATCTTAAATTTATTAAAATAATAAGGAACAAATCTTACAAATTAAAAAGTTGAATGAGAATGAAATTGAAAAAAATATAATTTCATAATTTATCTCAAATAAAATAAATAATAATCAAAATAATAGAGATCAAATCTAAAAAATTAAAAATTAAAAATTAAAAGATGAAGAAATTAAAATAATAATAATTAACATTTCATAAATTATTTCAAATAAAATAAGTAACAATCAAAAGAATGAGGATCAAATTTAATAAATAAAAAATTTTAATTAAAAAATAAAAAAAACAAATAACAATTATAAAAATGAGGACCAAAGTTAATATAAAAATTAAATTCTAAAGGATGAAATTGAAAAAGATATTCAAAACAAAATATATATAGCAATCAAAAGTTTAAGGATCAAATTTGATATAATTAGCAAATAATATGATATTTCTAAATTTTTCACCACTTCAAAAAAAAATTTTTCGTTGATCAGAAAATATTTTTTATTGATCAATTTTTTTAATAATAAATAAATACAGGTTTGGAAAGTGGTTTCTAAAAGTCACTTTTTAAAAAATAAACATACCCTTAATTGGGATAAATCACTGACCCCAACCTTAAAAAACCAAAATTAGAAGGATTAAAAAAAAAGAGAGTTAAGCGATCAAAAAAATTAAAGGGTGAAAAACAAAACCTATAACATAATTACTATCCACAATAATTTTATGCCTTAGTGAACAGTAAAATCCAATAATTAATTTAGTTTTATTTGTGATTGTAATTTGTAGTTACATAATGAAGAAGAAATTATTTCATTACTCATGCTTGCAAAATCAACTTTTGGTCCTTTGGAAGTGTGATATCATAAACATTTCTTGGAGTCTGGAATAATTAATTAATAGGATAAATCATATTTCGCATTTATTGATTCAGAAATGTTTCATTTCTGATCATCATATAGCTTGAAATTTCTGTTCATATAGTTCTTACGTTTTTAAGGATTTCTGTCGGTTGTCATCATATGTATAGGCCTCGAGAAAAAGAAATCACCATGGACCTTTAAGCTCCTTGGAGCTGAGATGATTATGGCCGAAGCCATCGTCTTCTTCCCAGAAGACGTGTATGAACAAGTCCACACACACACACATATTATAAGCTCCTTCTTTCACGTTTCGTGGGCGTGTGCCCTTTTGGATCAAATGAGAGATTAATAAAGCTATGAAATTTTAATATTTACATTTGAAAACAAATTAAAAACACTGGTACAATTCATGTACGTGTGGTGAATCTAGTTAGGGATTCTAATAGTTCCCTGCATGGAATGATTTCGACTCTAAATTTACGCAGCAGCTATTTTTTATCATCAAGCAGTGATGCATGAATGGGAAATCTGCAATGGTTACCGAAACTTAGTGCAGACACTGCCACAAATCTGCTGCTATAAATATTGTGCTTTTATGGGTTTTATATATATGGAGTAATGAAGCTAGGAATTCATAATGATGGAGAGGGAACGAGATATCAAATATATTCAATTTGATAATTATTTTTAATTTTTATTTAAGATACACAATCCATTTCTCAATTTCATATATTATTTTCTAGAACAACAATTATATATACTGTTTATTTGTTGAATGTTTTTATTAGTGGACCGATAGAGAGTTGTGTATTTGCTAATTATGCCCAGTATAAGTGATTTAATTAAAAATCTCATACGAATGGAATTCAGAGGGTACGTAGTACTGTTGAGTTTTCCAGATATATCACTTGAGCAAATGAGTGTGGATTGTTGCTTAACTTGAACTTGCAATTAACACCCCTCTAGCTTGTGTTGAATTTTTAATTTTTAGTTAGAGAAGAATTAGGGATGATAGAATTTAAATTTATGATTATTTGGTTATTAAATTTGATAATTAAAAATAAGTTCTATATAAAAAAAACCTCTAGATCATATGTTATACATGTGTTAATATATTTTTTACATTTCAGATTATTTTCTTTAACATTTTCACTCAAGCATCATAATACATATAAACTATTCAATAATTATTTTCTTATCATTATTTTATTTTCTTTTATTTTTTAATTTCATTCCTTATTATTTTATTTTATTTCTATACTAAATTTGGTACACATTCTTTTGATTTTGTTTTGTTTTTTTTTATCCCTTGATTACTTTTATTTTTTATTGTTTTTTATGAGAATGAGTCCTTATTCATTTGATTTTTTTTTGTTTTTATTTTAATTTTAAATTTTTAAATAATTGAGAATTTCGCTTCATGATTTTTTTTTGTGTTTATCTTTTACAAAGTAATCTCAGTTTCAAAACCCAAGTCTCTGTTTCAAATTAAGATTAATTTGATTTTACTTTGATCTTTTTAGGTTTTTATTTTTATTTTATCCTTCTATATTAGATTATTAGGCCTTAAGTTTTATTGTGTTTTTTTCTTTCTATAGGAGGTTATCTTAATCTTATATTCAGGATTGTAAATTAGTTAAGTTAACCCGAGTTAACTTGAGTTTTTTTTTTTTTAGTTTCTCCTTTCATCATATAGTTTGTTTAAGAATTAACCTTTATTTTTTTATTCAATTTCTTTTATACAGGGTCATTCTAACTTTATATTTGAAAAATTAATAAGTTGATTCGTGTTAAATTTTTTTTATTTTATTTATCCTTCATGTTCTTTATTTTCCATGTTGTGCTCTTGATTACTCATCTTTATTGATAGCCTGATTAGATGGTCTAACATCAAGAGTTCTTGACCTATAATCCCAAGGTCTCCTCTTCAACCTTATGTGTTAAAATGGAACGTGGATGAATCTTTTGTTAGTAAACCTGGTTAAATGTGCAGGTATTAATGAGGTTCTTCGTGATTAAAAAAAAAATCTTTTTAGATATTTTTTCTTTTTCAGTCAGGATCAAAGAATCTAATGAAGCTGAGTTGTTAGCCGTGATTAAAGCTTTACAAATATCTTAATAAGAGTAAACTTGTTTGGTGTGGGAATCATAATAGAATCTCGACTTCCTCCATTAGGCAGCACTAGAGATTCCATGAGCTCTTCATTCTAGGTGCGGTGCTTGTTCTCTTCATACATGAGTTCAGTGTCTTCCTCTCATATCTTATGGGATACGCTGATGGACTTGCTAAACAAAATATCTCTAGAAATTATGAATTTGCGATTTTACTGAGGAAGATACTGATATGACTCTTGAAAAAACTGATTGATATAGGCATCTAGAACAATACAGAGGCAAGGGCTGAGTCTTTGATTGTTTTATTTGATCTTTTGAGATATCTAGAGCATTACATGCATGGTTCATGGTTGCTTTTCTATTTTTACTGCCTTGCAGACCCATCTGGTCTTTGTTTTGCCTTTTATAGGTTTAATTTATTTTGCTTATAAAAAATATTATTATTTTACTTTAGAAAATAAAACAAATAATTATTCATTCATAATAAATAAACAGTTATAAACTATTAAATAGATTTATATACATGTATTGCACTTTAAAAAATAATCTTATCCTTTTATACTTTAACTAATTGTTAAGAAACTGTAATAATTATAAACAAATAAGTGGAACTTCAATTAATTTTTTTTCTTACCTTATAAAATAATTTTTTTTAAAGTTGTTAACAAGTCATTTTTAAGTGGTTACAAATATAAGTTTAAACTAAAAAGTGTTTTTACTTGTTGCTATCATAAATGTGTCTTATTGCTTTGTAAACTTGGTGGCACTAGAATTGTAATAATTTAAGCAACCATGTCAAGAAATCTAGGATATATTTATAACTTGGAAAAATAGTTTTTTTTTTAAATATCTTTACAAAAATCTCATACTAGCTAGTGGATTTTATAATGTAATGTCAAATATATATATTCAACAATACATTATATATTGGATTATATATAACGAATGGATTATATGTAGTGTCGAACATATATATTCAGCATCGTATATAATGTAGTGTTGAACATATATATAATGTAGTGGATTATATACGATGCCGAATATATATGTTCGACACTACATTATATAATTCACTCATTTGAGTTTTTTTTATGGATACTTGATTTATAAAATCCAACAATTGAAATATTTAGTAAGTGATGTCATGAAAAAATTTTGATAAGATTTTTTTTTATAAAATTAGCATGACTAAATAAGTAATTCACAACTCTTGATGAAATCCAACAACTTAATTATATAATGTATTGTCAAATATATATCTTCAAAGAAAAAATCTCAAACGGGTGGATTATATAATGTACTACATTATATAATCCACCTATTTTAGATTTTTTGTGAAGAATTTTTTTTTTGAATACTTGATTTTTGAAATCTAATGATTGAAATATTTAGTAAATGATGTCGTGAAATTTTTTTGATAAGGTTAGCATGACTAAATAAGTAATTCACAACTATACCAAATTTCTATTTTTGATGAAATATAAATGAAATATAACAAATAGATTATACAATGTACTGTCAAATATATATCTTCAAAACAATTCTCTAGTGGCTGAATTATATAATGTACTACATTATATATTCCTTCCATTTTAGATTTGTTGTGAAGACATTTTTCTTGTGACTAGTTGATTTTTGAAATCTAATTATTGAAATATTTGGTAAGTGTCCCAAATTACTTATCAAAGCATGAATAAAATTCAATATTGAAATATTTGGTCGGTGATGCTGGTAATTCACAACTATATCAAATTAATTTGTATTTTCTAGTTTTATTTTTTCTAAAATGGTTTAATAAAAAATCTAAAATGAATGAATTATTTAGTGTATTGCTAATTTTATCAAATTCATATATTGAAATCTTGTCTGTTAATAAACGAAATTCGATGATTGATATGTTTGGAAAATAATATCGTTTAAATTTTTTGATTAGATAATTACGATTAAAAATGTAATTCACATTAATACTAGATTTCTATTCTCAATTTTTATTTGGAACTACCAAATAAGCATAAAATATTAAAGTTAAAAAATCAAACTTTTCCTATTTTGATTAATTCGCACACCTATGACCAGCAGGATATAACTTTTCATGACCAACACCATCAAGGGCACATTCGTAAATTAATAAACCAATGAGGCACCAACGTTATAGTTTCCCTCCTCTTCGAAATGCCACCAATTTCCACCCCCTAACTACCAAAAATACACCACATCATTACCGTCCAATACACTAACATAAATCCACGCGTACGTCCAGAAATAAAGAATCACATCATTTAACCATAGACCTAAACAGTACCATAACATGAAGAGACACCATAGGTAACTGTAACTAACTGCCATTTTAAATATTTTTTTGCCTCCATCACTCTTTAAATACGCCTTTGATTTGCTTGATCCTAGCACAACAATTAATCACAGGTCATTAGCCCTTCAATCTCTTTGCTTTTCTTCTTAATCCCATTTTTCTTGATTCACCATGACTAATAACAACAACAACGATAACAAGGATGCTGCTGCCATCCCTGATAAGGCCACTGAGCATTCAGAAGCAGCCAACAGTCCTAGAAGAAACCCCAACGATCAAGAGGAGGCTATCGCCCCACCAAGGCCAACAGTCCAACAGTCTACTCTCGAAACCGGTGGACCTTCTTCTGTTTCTGGTCCCGCCGGGCCGGCAGGAACTGAAGTTGGTGCATCTCCTGCTGCCGTGACTTTAACTGGTGGTGCTAGCCCATCAACTCCTGTAAGAATTGGAGGGAGTGGTACCGCTGTTGTTGATCCCAGTACTACTGTTGCTGCTACTGGAGTGGCTGGAGAAGGGTCGTCCTCGAGAAAACGATCTGGAAAGGGTGAAGAGAGTAGTCCTCATGTGTCCAAGAAGGCTAAAGGAGAGATGGACATTAATCCTGACGCTGAACCGACGTGCTCTACATGTGGCCGAACATTTGCCTCCTGGAAGGCAGTGTTTGGTCATATGCGAGCACACCCTGATCGCGGCTGGAGAGGTGCCTTCCCCCCTCCGGAATGGTCTCCAGAAAAGCCTACTGACCAGCAGGGAGATCAAAGTGCTCTACGAAGCCAATTAGCACCCAGGCTGCTAAATTTGGCAATAAACACTCTAAATCGGATGAAGCACGATCAAGGTCATGAGGCTGGTTCTTCGACAAATCGAAGAAACTTTGATCTGAATACGGAACCACCGAGAGAATCAGAAAGTAATTCTGGATCTTCTTCTCCCCCAAGCAGTGGAAACCGGTTTGATCTTAATAAACCTCCGAAAGCTGATCATAACAATGGCAACGAGGGAGCATCCAAGTAAATTATAATTAGGCTGCTCAAAGATGTTGCTTTTACCAATGTTTTATTACTTGCTTTTGAATCATGCTCTTTTGAGTATTAGAGATATAGAGTTGTAATAAAATATTTGCCTATTTAGTGGACATATGATCGCATTTAGATGTTCTTCATCTTCTTTTTTCTTTTTTTTTAATTAATAAACGCTTGAAGGACATTCTTGTTATATAGATAACAAGAATGTTGGGTACTTGTTTATACTCGACATGCGTTTCTCTTCTGTTCTTTCTGTCCAACGTACGTGATGATATTTAAGGAGAGGCATCATGTAAAAGATGTTAGGGTTAATTCTTGATGCATCTTGGTGACTACTCTCTTATAACTCCACCGTCTACCATATACAATAAGGAATATTCTAAATGCCATGATATTTTTACGCCTGAACAAAGAAGTCCCAGATGGATTACTAGCATTACACAATAAGGGAAGTGACTTTTTTCTGAGAAAATTGTGAAGAGTAGTTTCATCTTCTGCTTGTAATTTCTTGAAACCGGCATGCCATGCCAGTTCAACTGGATAAACTGCGTATTTGAACGTATAACGACTCGGGAATATCAACAGAATATATAAGTTTTAACTCGAAAACATCTTGTTTGTCAGAGTAGAAATGTGTTCCATTTGATTCAATTCGTGCTATAGGTAGAAGCGGTGAAGAGTTTAACATCTGGACATTTCAATCACAGTTCTTGATTATACACAGACCTTTTAGACTTTGAAAAGACATTGATCATTGATTTATCGGCTAACGTTAAGATTTTGATGTCAATCTTGATCTTCGTTCTTCATACTACGTATTTGTCTGTTCTTTTCTTTTTCCTCTGAAATTAAGAAAGTTGCGTATATGCAATTGGAAACAAAGTACTACATCGAAGGTTCGGGTAATCATTTCAAGTCACTTGTTTCTCCGTGTAAAATTCGTTAAAACTGTTTCCTATCATCCATTTTTACCCTAAAGCATAAGGATATAGAAATGAAAACGATAAATAAATAAAATCTTATTTGTAGAAATAATATTAATTTAATGCCATTAATTTATAAATTACTTCTACGACAAGGGATTGCGTGATTAGCCACCTTAGTTTTGTGAAGTTCTTACAAATATCACTCAATCGAATTGTATGTCCAACTATATTTTTATATATTTTTAGAGTATTTACATCTGTTCAAGTTAAATATATTTTTTTAAAAAATAAAAAATATTTTAAAAAATAATTAATAATATATTCCAAACTTTAAAACCATCCAAAATGAGAAAAATTCTAGTAATAGAAAATAGGATGTGTTAATAAAATATTGATTTCTCCCATGAAATCCTCCTAAAAAAAATAACATTTCATGGTGAACATAAATATAACTTCAATAATGATAGTATATTTATCATGGTCAAATACACTATATTTGTTGGAATCTTACAACTTGATCAAAGTTTTCGATTTGATTCAATTATGAAAACATAATATTTTTTATTTTTATAAAAAAATAAAAACTTGATTCAAAATGTTCAAGTAGACTTATGTTTTAAAATTCATATAAATAGCATCTAAATTTCTCCTCCTTACCTTTAACATATCAAGACTTATTTCATTAATTTAAAATTTAAAATTATAATTTTATATCACCATCTTACAAACCTCTCACCACTATTATATTATGTTTAATTAAATTTATTAATTTAATTAGATAAAGTAAGAGTATCTAGTATCAAATCTTTCTAACTGTATGGTCAATTAAGTTTTTATATCATGTACATAATTTAAAATTTTAAAATTTTAAGTGAAATATGATAAATAAATTTGTATTTCTCTTTAATATTATATTACTAAATTAGAATTATCTATACTTGATTAAAAAGTTGATTGTATTCGTTGCTCTAAGCATAGAATCTCTTGAAGTACATCAACACACTTGACTACACAATGAATTGCATTGAAAATACTTTATTTCGTGATGATAATGTAACATCTATATGACTCTATAAATACTAATAAATTAATTATATTAAAATATTAATAATAATTTTATCGCAAAAATGTATTCTGATCAAAAGAGAGATTGATTTAACTAACCAAGGAACCGGAAAAAAAAATTAGGAACCCTTTTTTCATTCAAACTCATTTCATTTAAATCCCATATTTTAGCTATACTTAACCACTCCAATCACATTTAATTAACTACAAATTATTTAACTAAAATATTTTATATTACTAGGATTAATTAATTTATTGTAATAAACTACCTAGATAGATTGAATTATAATTAAATATTACATCCATTCATCAATCCATAACCTGATATTTTCATGTACCTCATTTTGACACATGCATATATATAGAGATAAAACTGCTAAAATTTTCTTGTATGTATGTGACTCTCCTAGTGGCTAATAATAGCTCACGTCTCCATGAAAGCCCCTCCAGAAGTGGTAGCAGTTATCCTAAAAAAAACACAGAAGAAGGAGAGAGAGAGAGAGAGAGAACACACTTCAAGGTCCCGAGACCATCCTCTGCCATACGACAATAAGCTCATCTGGGTGAGGTTGCACGGGAGCACAAAAATAAGAGATAAAGAATTGCCAATGCATGACGTTCTCATAAAATAAAATAAAACAAACTTACTATTATCCTCATCTCATTAATTCTTCTTCTTGTTTTATTTTAGAGAATCCTCTTGTCATTTTACTGGACTAGCTAGCAGAATTGCCAAGCAAGCAAACAAAATTACTATCCTTGCTTGAATTTATTAATCAATCTATTCACATCAGTTTGGAATTTATATCTATCTATCAGTTTTGGTTAAATTTATATCTTTAATAAATACTCACTTAAATAAAAAAATGAAAAACTTGCAAGTTGTTGACTGAAGAGTTAAATGAATTTAAGGACTCCTATGATATTTATTATCATGGGTTTGGGTTAAAGATTAATTACGAGGGAAAAATATTTATGTTTAGATATGGATGGTTGCTCTATGTTTAATTTGACATACTTCTATATATGTGTGTATATATATATATATTGTAGACGCATGCATCCATTTATATGTGAATTATATTCGATTAAATCTTAATTTTGATTGGTAAAAGTTGACCAACAATACCATTAATACTATTAAAACTCGGGGGAAAAAAACCCTAACTACATATAAGAGAGAGAAGCATTTAGCTGTTTTTGATTTTAGACTTGTGAAAAGGGGCAGTTGCCTCGCACGTGGCTACCATTGAACTTACAAAAGATTACTAGAAACAAAGGCATGAGTGTTTTTCCACCTTGCACTCTTCACTTACCTCTCTTTCTCGTCTAAATCTTTCCATTTTCTCTCTTACACGAGACATCATGGATCCTTACAAGGTTGTTATTCTACCTCTCTCCCTCTTCAAATCAAATTCATGTCTCTGCTTAATACAAGTGAAAAAAAATGATGTGTTTTCACATATATTCCTGTTAAATATGTTTCAAACTCTCTTTGATTTTCATTGTTGGGTACTCTATACAGTTTTGATGTCTCTTTTTGATGCGTTTTCATGATGCAGTATCGTCCATCAAGTTCTTACAACTCTCCGTTCTTCACTACAAATTCTGGCGCTCCAGTTTGGAATAATAACTCATCGCTTACTGTTGGTTCCAGAGGTAAAAGTTTGTCATGCTTTGTGGACTTCTTTCATGTCTGAGTTCATTATAGAGTGCTTTAGGTGATGGCTTGAGCTTTAGTGAGGTATTTTTACACCTTTTGGTTGATTTGGGTTTTGTAGTTTCTAATTCAGCTTACATGCGATGCATTGAAACCGAGTTAGTTTGTGAATACTATGCAAATCTCAGAGTTTGAAGTAGAACTTCTCTTTTGAAGGTCCGATTCTGCTTGAGGACTATCATTTGGTGGAGAAACTTGCTAATTTTGACAGGGAAAGAATCCCAGAACGTGTTGTTCATGCTAGAGGTGCGAGTGCTAAAGGGTTTTTTGAAGTGACCAATGATATATCTCATCTCACTTGTGCTGATTTCCTTAGAGCCCCTGGAGTCCAGACCCCTGTTATTGTCAGGTTTTCTACTGTTATCCATGAACTCGGCAGTCCTGAAACTCTAAGAGACCCCAGAGGTTTTGCTGTGAAATTCTACACTAGAGAGGTAACAATATTTTTTTTGTTTTTTGTTCAAGGTCTTCTTGTTTTTTCTGTTCCTCTTTGTACTGAAAAATCACAGTAGGTAAGTGGTATCTTATATCTGTTGGATCATTTATGTTGCATCAATAACTAATAATGTTCTTGCTGTTATCTTGCCTTTTCATCTTTAAATTTTAAAAGGATGCCCCCCCCCACCCCCCAATTCATTGTGAGATTCTATCAATATGACATGCTTAATGCATGCGGAGGGTGTTGCTTATGATGTGTTTGTTTATCAATACATGACGGAAAACCTGATCAATGCATATCATAGTAACATGCTTCCCATTGTAAAATTGGAATTGACTGTGCATTTGAAGTTATTGACTGAAAGGTTCAATGAACTCTGTTTCACCACTCTCACCAGGGAAATTTTGATCTGGTCGGCAACAATTTCCCAGTCTTCTTCATTCGTGATGGGATGAAGTTCCCTGATATGGTTCATGCTCTCAAGCCCAACCCTAAATCACACATTCAGGAAAACTGGAGGATACTTGACTTCTTCTCACACCATCCCGAGAGCTTGCACATGTTCTCCTTCCTGTTTGATGACATTGGTGTTCCACAAGATTACAGGCACATGGAAGGCTCTGGTGTTAACACCTATACTCTAATCAACAAGGCTGGGAAGGCATATTATGTGAAATTCCACTGGAAACCAACTTGTGGTGTCAAGTCTTTATTGGAAGACGAGGCCATAAAAGTTGGTGGATCCAATCACAGTCATGCCACACAGGATCTCTATGACTCCATCAGGGCTGGAAACTACCCTGAGTGGAAGCTTTTCATTCAAATAATTGATCCTGCTGATGAAGACAAGTTTGACTTTGACCCACTTGATGTAACCAAGACTTGGCCTGAAGACATCTTGCCTTTGATGCCTGTGGGCCGCTTGGTGTTGAACAAGAATATTGATAACTTCTTTGCGGAGAACGAGCAGCTAGCATTTTGCCCTGCTATTATAGTGCCTGGTATCTACTATTCGGATGATAAGTTGCTGCAAACTAGAATCTTCTCGTATGCTGATACTCAGAGGCACCGCCTCGGGCCAAATTATCTCGAGCTTCCAGCAAATGCTCCAAAGTGTGCTCATCACAACAATCACCATGAAGGTTTCATGAATTTTATGCATAGGGACGAGGAGGTATACTCTCTCTCTCTCTCTCTCTCTCTCTCTGAGCTCATGTATATGCTACTTTTTTGGACTTAATGCTATCCTAGGATCATTATCTGATAAAGGCTTGTTTTTAGGTGAATTACTTCCCCTCAAGGTTTGATCCTGTCCGTCATGCTGAGAGATACCCTAATCCTTCTGTCATTCACACTGGCAAGCGTGAGAAGGTTTGTATCTCTATTTGCTTCAGTGTTTTGAATATTGAAGGGTGGTAAGTAGGCTGGTTTTGGGTTAGAATTGAGCTGCGGTTTCAGAGAGCCAGTGAAAATGTATTCCGCGATACCTTCTAACCCTGCAACTGAACTGATGCTTTCATGATACTCTGGGTTGCTTTATCTGTATCAAGAGTGTTAGCTCTTAATTATCCCACTGAACTAATTTATCTTTGCATAATTCTGCGCTGTCCGTCTGTCTTCATTATCACAGTGCATAATTGAGAAGGAGAATAACTTCAAGCAGCCTGGCGAGAGATACCGTTCATTTTCACCAGACAGGTACCCTTATCTTGTGATTTCTGAGACATTCATCATGTTTTAGATTCCAATATTAAAAACTAAGTCCTTTGCTCTTTAATTTTCCTTTTTGATTTACTTTTTCAGGAAAGAGCGCTTTGTTCGCCGCTGGGTTGAGGCCTTGTCTGACCCAAGGGTTACATATGAAATTCGCAGTATTTGGATATCATACTGGTCTCAGGTGAAGTTTCCATCCCCATACAAACATTTATACTCGTATCAATCTCCTGATTGGATGAATGAATATATTTCACTATATATAAAATGCATGAGTTCTGTGTTGCCATCTACTTTTTTGGTTGATGTTAAGCTGATTATATAGTTGCATCGCTATAGTTCATTTTAGTTTTCAGATGGCAGAAACCAATTATTACTACATTATTTTGTTTGGTTACAGGCTGACAAGTCTCTGGGTCAGAAGCTTGCTTCTCACCTCAATATGAGGCCAAGCATTTGAAGATGTTTCTGGTGCTGAGAAGCGTAAAGAAAGCAAAAATATTTTTTTTCAAGGACTCAAATGGCGACATTTTTCCATTTGGTTGCTGTACCTTTTTATACTGGGTTTAATGCTGTTTTGTGACTTCTTTATGTAATGGTTGAAGAGTCTTTGTAACAAAATGTTATATTGTGTCATATGAAGGTTTCTGTAATAACAGGTGGTTTACAATAGAAATCCCTGCTGTGTTCTCTATAGATTTCCAAGGGATGAATAGATTTCCGATGCTCTTCAGTTAGGCCTCTTTTCATATCAGTTTATCCTCTAAATTTGCTGTGTTTTTTGTTTTTGTTTTTGTTTTTTTTTTTTGCCGCTTTGTCACAGATGACACGAGGGTATCAAATATTGTAGGGAAAGTATCAGGTGCAAAATGAGTCAACAGTCTTGACCAGTGTTAAATCAAGACATCATCCGGGACAGTGGAAGAAAAAAGAACAGAGTGCTAGCTAGACAGTTGCCGGAGCTGGCCCTGCGGTCTGCAATTTATCACTAGTCTGCCAATGTGCTACATTTTGGCAATCTGAATCACAGTTTAAAGTTGAAATCAAATCTTTGGAAATTGTTACTTTTCGGTGATGAAATCTTTGGAAATTCAGGTATACAAAAACCACCACAAGCATACGCACCAATCCCAACTATAACTGATTTTATTTTGTTGGTGAGGGGGGGCTTAGGAAATGGTGTTTGCTCGCCTTTGAAGAATCGAACCCACAGCCTCTCCTCGAAGGGAGAGTATTGCTACCAGTGAAGCCAGAACCCCAGTGATTAACCAACGAGGACACTGAAGAGTAGATTCTTAATCTCTCTCCAGCATCATAGGCAATTACTTGCTCAATGAACCACGCAACTGCTTGAGGATGGAACATGCTGAGCTAAACAGACAGCAGGACAAAAATGAATGCGAAAGACTTGCTCTTTCATGTCTGAGTTCCTCTTAAAATGGAAACCATCAAACTTGCAAAGATTAATAATAAATGAATGTGGAGAGTAATCTTTCATCGATCACTCTATATTTCTCTCACATGCAAAGCTAGCTCCCTCCTTTTCTCTCTTGCAGACATCATGGATCCTTACAAGGCACCAACTTTAACTCTTTAAACCTTCAAATCCTTGGCCAACTTATAATGTTTCTGTTTAATCGAGTTAATATTTATATCCATTTTGTTTGCTGCTAGTTTCAATCCTTTTGATCTATTTTGATGCAGGACCATCTGTCAAGAGCTTACAATTCCAAGTTCTTAACTATAAATTCTGGGGCTCTAGTTTAGAATTATAACTTCTCCTGCTGTTGGACTAAGAGGTAAAATCTGCAATGTTCTGTGCAGTGTAACTTCTTGTCTGTTTTGTTTATCCATGTTGGATTGTAATTGCGAAGTTTCTAGTTTACAGAATCTACTTGTTTTTATAGAGAGAAGGGCCCTCTACAAAATCAGAATTCGAAGTGATTTTTTGTTTAACAGGTCCAATTCTGCTTGAGGATCATCATTAGTTGGGAAAGCTTGCTGATCATGGCAGGGAAAGAATTCCATTTTCACTGGCAAGAGAGATTATTGTTTTCCTGTAACGTTTGACAATAATTGCAGATCTGCAGGGTAACGGCTATTTGTTGTGCTGATTGACTAATTTAGCTGAGTAACTTAACCTTGTTTTCCTGCTGCAGGCATCTTCTTTAGGCGCGAAACATTTCAAGCCAAGAGCCACCAAGAAAGCAAAGCCGATGTCTCAAACACCAACAACAATGACATTCTTCCATTTGATTATTATCATCACGCCTTTTGCAGGTTGGCTTTGTTAGTATTAATTGTGTGGACTGATAAAGTGTCTCTGAAATAACATGTTATCTCAGATTCTTGGAATTGAATTTAATTCTAGTTTGGAATGTATTGATTTAAATTTTAAATAGAATTCAAATACTAAAAAATAATGAAAAGCAAATAAAAGGTTAAAGAGATTCAGATTTTATATATGAAATTTGTGAGATTCACATCCCAACTGAAACCAAGCCCTGGATGAACTATTGAGGTAGTCAATCACACCTAAATTTGCTTAGATTTAAATGGTAAAATAGTTAATATTGTTAATTTAATTTATTTCTTCAAATATTTTCAATAGTATATTTGAATTCAATTTTGTAATTTAATATTTTATTCTAAACATAAAAATTATAACAAGTTATGATCAATTGAATTCAAATTATCTAAAATTAAATTTAATTTCATATTTAATTTAATTTGGTTCCAAATAAGTTTCTTGTGGCATGTAGGTTTGTGAGGAAGGAATTTCATTTTGATCTTCCTTTATTAACTTTTAAGGGCGTAAATCAGATTTTCTTCATATTAGTTGTTTTGCTGCATCTGCAAATAACAACAGAAACATTATTAATATTAACAAAAAAAAATCTAAAACAGTTTGGTTTTTTATTTTAGCAATTCATTGTAAAATGACTGCTTTGTTCTTCTAAAAAAACGAATTAGCTAGCTATTAAGAGTAATATGAACATTTTTATAATGATTTATTGGTCATTATCATATTAATAAAGGGCAAATCAGTGTTTTATATTTTTAATATATAATAAAATAAATAAATTATCCTTCAACTAAAAAGAAAATTAACATGGTGTCTAAAACTGTTTTAATATTTTCAGGTTATCCATGATGGTAAAATAACTAAATTATCTTTGAGAGTAAAATCCCTTTAACTAGATTTAAGGAGTATTCCGGTAATTTAATCATAATTGTTATTGTTATAATTAGTTTGGTATGGTGGTAATATAGTTATTTTAAATATATTAAAATTATTTTGAAAAATATAATTTACACGTGCAATACTCGAGTTAGCACGAGGATAGTTTCCAGCCCTTTGGATGCACGTGTGGGGGCTAGCGATGACCATACAGTGGATTTTAAAGCAACGTTTGAATTGTGTTAATATCCTCTCTATTTCCAAGCAATACATGTGACTTGTTGACCTCTTATGTAATGCTGGTAATTTCTTTATTTTTTTAAATTTTTATTATTAGCCCTATAAATTTTCAAAGTAACACTATAATTTATTTTCTTTTTATTTTTCTCTTCATTTTTTATTTATAGTAATTTAAAAAATTATATATATATTTTTTAATTTTATTCTTTAATTTTTTAATTTGTCTAATTTGGTTGTTTATTTTTTATTTTTTTAATGATTTCATCATTCTTTACCTTTTCTTTTCTATTAAATTTTATCCTTATTCTTCTCAATGCTATTTTTTTTGCTTTAACATGTTTTTTAAATTAATGTTATTTATTTATTTATTTTATTTTTTAATAGTAAATTGGTTGAGAATTGATTCTTTTAATTAAGCTCTGATAAGGATTTTACATATTGCGAGTTTAAGTAATTAATTTACATTTAGAAGATTTACTTAGATTTGTTTGGTTTTTTTTTTCAAACTCATGTTTTCGTAAGCTTATGATTTTTCATTCTAGCATTTATAGTTAATTATTCCTATTTTTTCTTCTCCATTCTATAATGATGTTGGTTTTATAGTTAATTATTTCTCTTTTTTTTTATTTATTTACCATTGATGTCATTTTTAATTATATTATTAAATTAAAAAAAGCTTGTCAAATCCACTAAACCAATAACCGGAATATCATATTTTTTTCCTTTTAAAAAACATTGATGTTGTCTAAACATCTTTTTTTTTACATTAAAAGAAAATTAACCTACCCAACAGCATAGAGTAAGTTACCTATATAGTTAAAAAAACAAAACATGTGAATAAAATATTGTATATATTTTCTATGTGGAGCCTCTTGCATTTCTCTGTAGACTCCCATTACTAAATTTGTATTTGTTTACTTTAATCTTTATATTTTTTTTAGGTGATTGCATCCTTCGATGACATAATTAAAAGATAATTAATTCAAATATGTTAACTGAGGACATGATTAAAAGGAAGATCAAAGTGAAAAAAAGGTGAAAATAGTTGGTTGTCAAAGCATTTTGGTCCTTCTACTTTTCAAATTATAAACTTTTAGTCCTTAATTTTTTTCTGAGGCCATATACGAATATATAAAATTGTTTTTGGTAAAAAAAAGATTAAAAATAAATTTTTAAGATAAAAAACTATCAACTTTAATTTTATAGATAATAGCTAAAATATAAAAAACAACAAACAAACAACTAATCGTTTGCTTCAACAAGTGAAATATTGCATGTTTTTTTTTTTCCAAACAAGAGGTTGTCCATCCCTTTATATATATA